>JASDQU010374754.1:9642-22647 GCA_032191745.1 Picea mariana | reverse complement strand
AATAAAATAATTAAATGATCCAAAATAATGTTGGATAGAAAAAGAGATATATGTGTTAAGAGGGAGGCTTACTTGTAAGTGCAACTCAGACTAGGTTATAATAGGGTAACCCCCTTCCATTATACCTAATAAGGGTTATTAGACTATAAATTAGGTTAAGGAACCATATATATACTTTCAGTAACTAAGGAAGTTTAGGATATCTATAAGGAAGGTATGTGAGTTAAGGTTTTGGTGATTATTTCATAGTAAGGTTTTGGTGATAACCTAGTGGAAGATAAGATACGTTAGGGTACTTCTCCTTGACCTTGACTTTCCTAGTAGGTGAGTAGGGGAAGCCAAGTGATATGCCTGTTTAGAATCCCATAGTCAAGTTATATGATTTACCTGAATAAGGATTTGTGATATATTTAAAGGTGAGATATGAATTTATGATAAAATTTTATGATGTTCATGTATGTATCATGAAATCAAACCTAATTCATGTTCTTTTTAAGGTTGTTTACTTGAATCAATTAAATTGTGATTTAAAAATGAATGAGTCAAAAACTACCATAAATAACACAAGTGGAACCCTTAATTCATTGTGTTATAAATTTTCCTTGTAAATCCTTGAAGCAATACATCCTAGGATTTTGATCCCCCTCACCAAATATTTCATGGTTATGATAAATGAAAATGAAAATTGAACTTGTATAAGGTACCATAACCACCTAAGAGTTCCAAACATTCAAAATATTGTATTTAATTTAAGATGGGCATTTCCATCATGATCATCTTAAGTATCATCGTCATTATATGACTATAACCTAGTTCATGTATAAATGAAGTTCTTTAGTATTAGTAACCCCACCATAAAATGTTTCTAATGAAAATGATAAAAGAACCACTAAGACATCATCAATATACTAGAAAACACCAAAACCTACTTGGCATAACCTACATTTTGATGGTGCTTCATAGGGATTGATAATAAATGATGGTGTCATCCAAGACAACCAAAGGCACTTGGCATTGGCATACTTTGGTTACATGTGCAATAAAAAGTAACAACGCGGCTAAGTTCAAATCCTATTGCAGGATTTCAACTTAGAAAGGGATCATCTACAAATACAATATGTTATAAAAGAACTTGATTGTTAAGTGTTTACGGGGTTAATAATGTTTTCTCTTTATGTTATTATTTATCTAATGAATTAAGTAAGTGGGCCAATTGTGTATCAATTCATACTCCTTATCATCCAAATGGGTCCCAAGTCTCTATTGTTATAGGGTCTAGTCTATTGTTATCTTTGCAGGTGGATGTGGGTCAAGTATTGTAATATGAAGTTGGGATATAATAACATATTTGATGTGTTACTCTATGTGTGTGTGTAATAACATATATATTCTACTACACATATATGTAATAACATATATTACAAAAAAAACGAGTTGTAAGTTTGGCGAAGCTCATTGTGAGAGGCACTGAAAAACAAAGCCTTCTCCATTCTATTTGGAGTTTCAAGGATTATTGTTTATCCCTAATAGGGCTTGTCTCTGGATTCTTTCATGGATTTCCACCCTAGTCAACTGTTGAGTCCATTATGTTGGCTTAATGACTTCAACATACTATCCCATCTATTTCTTTGTTGATGGAAGTGTCATTTTGTGCGAAAGGCGATGTGGTAAATAATATGTTTGTTGGGACCACCAAATTTGTATTTCAATATGTAGGACACTTTCATTAACTAATTATCAATATTTCCATATGTAGGACCTCTTTTACATATTGACCTCTTTTACTTTCATGTAGGACCTCTCATAGACACAATGCTCCCTTGCACATCAATGAAGTTTTTTTAAAGGGACACATTAGTTGACATATGATCAAAAGTCTCTCATTGTTGCCATCATTATGCCCTATAATCGACAAAGTGAAGGTTTTAATTTATGTCAGCATTAGAACAATGAGTGTTTATATCATGAACCTCTATACGGATTAACATGACCATGAGAAGAATAAAGTATGAAAATATGAAGAAAGTCTTGAAACCTTGAATAACCCTCCACATATTGTATACATGAAGATTGTGATGATGCACATGTGTGAAAGAGTAAATGTTTGACATCGCTATTTCCAACCCCTCATGTTTAATCCTTAATGTTGTTGAAGAAACAAAATAAATTTCATGGAACTAAAACATTAATTTGTTGCCAAAATTGTGCCCTCTAATCGACAATGTGAAGATTGGAATTTATTTCAACATTATAACAATGAGTGTTTATATCATGGACCTCTATATGGATTAACATGACCATGAGAGGATTAAAGTAGGAAAATATTAAGAAAGTCTTGAAATCTTGAATAACCCTCCACATATAAATTGACAATGACAATGTGATTTTATTTATTTTTCATGTGAGACACAATGAAAAGAAGGGTAATGCTCTGAAAAAATATTATAAAATGATTGACATGGGCATTTCCAACCCCTCATGTCTAATCCTTAGAACTTATTGTTGCACCAATTTTAAAGTTTGCAGATTGCTTGGAAAAAGATGCTTGCCACATGTCACATGTCACAAGACTTTCAAAGTTGCATATATCATGTCACAAGATTTTGGAAGTTGCATATTGCATATTCAAGTTCTATTTGTTTCCTAGAATCCATAGCCCAAGCACAAGACACCAGGTCTTGCTTGCATTCTCACGTCTTGAATCAAGGAGTATTGAATCAATATATACCAAGTCTTATAAGAGAAGCTGAAATTATCATTAAGTGTATAACGAAATTACATTCATGGATATATACAAGCCATAGAAATAGCCTTGTGTATATTATCAGATGAAAAAGTACCCATAATTTCAATGCATTATATGCATCATTACATGTTCAGCTATATAATGTACATCTAACTGTCTTATAAAATTATTACATGACATCATGAATTTCTTTTAGTCTTCTTTTGTGCTTTCCATGTCTTAAGTAATACATCCATCTCCATGTCTTCGTTTACTAGGTGCTCTTTAGTAGCTGATATTGTTTCATTCCTTTCACGTCGAGTACATATGGTCTTGTACCTAGGACATGGATGCTGTTGTGAGGGGCCATCACCTACAAAAATAAAAAAAATATTAAATTTATCTGGCCAATTTTTAAATATCATTGAAGTAGTTCATTAATATTAAAAAAAACTCAGCAATGTAATTATTTACCTGGTCCTCTAGTCGGCATCGTTGGAATGGTTTCTGACCTGTTCACCTGATCTTCAGGTCGAGGAGGATGAACTATGACATTCTCTGCCATTGAAATGTCAAAATTTATAAGTACAAAATTATTAAGTATATGATTAATCTATAGACATTTTATCGTCGTGGGTCACAGTCACAGGAACATCTTGGGGTTGCACCTCACTGGGATGGGGCTACTGGGGAGCACCATGATCTTTTGGTTGCATTGCACTATCAATGTTCTATTTTCCAGGACTAATGGTTTTGTTGATAGTGTTGCTCCCCTGATTAAAACAAAGTAAGACATTAAATTATGGACGATATCAAACATTTACGTATTTTATAAGTAATGAAAGGTTAATGTGGACTAATTTGTATTTACCTTATCTCGCAAATTGGATCTTGGGGTCTGCCCCATGCTTTTCCTATGATGAACCACAACTTTATAACTATACTTCTAACCAAGTTGGAGGTCTTCCTTTATGGTTTCAGTTCCGAAGTTGTAGCCCTGCATTGCATAAGGGTATGGTTTTTTAATGTTTTTGGCTACAATTACCTGAAAGTTGTAAGGTGATATAAATAATATTCTTAATATGTTTGGTTACATACAATTCGTGACTATAACCTCGAGTAGATGCCCTAGCCTAGATTGTGTTGGCCATGTTTGGAAATCCTTTCTTTGGTTTCCTTTGAAGTGTCAAACAACCTATCATCAAAATTTTCAAGTATGTTATATATAACCACACTTTTATTTAGATCTAAAGAAAAATAAAGCTGGTATTGAAATCAAAATATTGTAATTTACCTTGGTGTACCAGTTATTTGTTCTACTGACTTTTTCAAAATATTCTCTTTTGCATCATCAATGATTGACTTCCACTCCCTCTCTGGAATTGAGGGAGCACACTCATACCTAGGATTTACTGCCAAGCTTCGTCTATAAACATCCTGCATATATTTTAAATATTCACCGGTTACAGAGGTGATCATTTTTTTATTGAACATGTCTACTCCAAAGAGGCCTTCAAGATAATCCATAAGTTCTTTTTTGAGGTTAGAATTCTGGCAATTCCAGCTCATGTGTAAGGTTTCCCCAAAAATCAACAAGGCCTTTCTCTCTAGGTGCCTATAAAAAAGGTTGTTTCCTACACACAAAAATATATGATCATTAATATAAAATTAATAAACTAGATGATTTATGTATGAGAAGGACAACATTAAACAATTAAAATATGAATTAAAACTACCTGGGAGTCTTGATTGTTTTAATGGAAGTCCATTATCGTTGACCAAAAATATGCATGGAAGGGTCCCCGTGCTTGTCACACATATAGCTCCAAGAAATGCAACCATCTCAACCACATCACCATGATCCTCATCTCTGCCACCATCTCTAGACTCTGATCGAGGTGTGGATGTCTGGTGGTGCGTGTCATGGCTCCTATCTAAATTAGGTGTGGAATACGTTGAAGTAAATAGTACTCTAGCAGCTGTATGACCACCTGCATCAGGACTTTGTAGCGTCTCTGTAGCACCACTACTACCAACACTGGGCTAAACAAGCTCCAAAAATGTCTTTATAAAAAAAAAGATGTTTTTTCATGAGATAATGTAAAAGTTAAAGAACAAAGTATCATAATTGAACATATGCGTACATTAAAAAAAACACTAAAAAAATGGTTATTACCTTATATGTGTTAAGTTGTGACATAAGGATCTTGATCTTTTCTTTGACGTCGGGAGCTTGATCTGGACGATCTAAGAAGCTAGCAAGTTCCATGTTAGCTTTAATGATCTTTTTTTTTATTAAGACCATCGGATCAACGGATGACTAAAACCCCTCGTCATCAGTGAAATCATGATCAACATGGCCTGCAGACTACATATAATTTCAACAAAAACAATGTTATTTCAATAAATTTATATAAGAAAATAATAAAAACAATGTAAAATGAAAGTGGAAATTGATAATCAGTTACATGTTCTGTGGTTGGCCCTTTTCCACGATCATCCTGCCACATTATAATATAATTAAAACCCCCAAATATTTAAAAAATTGTTAATGATAACAAAAAAACAATGTTAAAGATAATATTTACAACAATGTTAAAGATAATAAAAAAATATAATGCAATAAGTAGAGGTTTCTTAAAGAGGTGCTGCATAAGAACCCACACACTATTAGTCAATGTTTCTATTCAATTCAAATGGTAATCCACTAATAACTGTTCCCCGGGAGCTATCTTTTTTATTGCGCAAAGGACTACCCGATTCTCTTCACGTCCCTCATATATGCAATTCAGTTGTTTGTTTGTTATCCCGGGTCATGTGTTGTTTATAAATCTTGTGATATTGCTAGAAGCTTTAGGCCTTCCATCAATATTGATAGTCGCTCCCTTATTTTTATCATTGTTTATTAGTTGTATATAATTTGCGGCGAGCGCATATCTCTGCATACTTCGCATGTACCAGACCAGCCACATCCAATCATTATAATTGTAACACAGTCCGACATAGTCCATCAATTCAATTATTGTATTGTATTTTACAATTATTCCATCCATGGAAAATAGCCCCAAGCCATGCAGGGAGGATGGTGCAATGTGATATGTCCTATTGTTGACAACAAAGTCAACATCTATAGGAGGTAGTTCCTTAAGTACGCATTGTTTCAACATATGCTTATACCTGAGTGGAAACTCTATGTATCCTATGCTCTCATCATTATAAGAGCATGATCCTCCTTTGGCAAGAAAAAATTCCATGCGTCTACAAAATTTTATTCTGACTTTCTAACCTCTGGTCCTTGTTTGCTTATCATATCTACTAGATGCAGTCGCATTTCCAGCCTCTATTTGTCCTAAGCTTTCCTCACTCGATGAAGAAATATTTGACAGGTACTTGTTTAGTTGTACCTTCAGTTGTATGTGCACGTGTTTTTATTTAGTAGTCAATCATCATCCTAGTTCTAATTTATGAACTTTTTTTTCTATATTCAAAGTTCTAAATAAATTTTTTATATCTTTAGTTTTGGATGCACAATTAGACTAGGGTGAAATTACCAATATTAGTGGTCAACCACCTAATTTAATGTTATATCCCTCTTTATTTTGGACATATTAAGGACATATTAATGTGATAACACTAAGGACATGATAAATTTATCATATGGATCTAACAAAAAAATAGTAGTAAGGTTGTTGTTTGTTGGATTTGTGCAAATTAGAATTATTATAAGAAATGTCCATTGAAGATGAGGGTCAATGATATGGAGTAATAAATCCAACCATCATTTGGTGTGTTGAAAATCTTTGGTGCTTT
The DNA here is from genome assembly GCA_032191745.1 of Picea mariana. Classification (NCBI taxonomy): domain Eukaryota; kingdom Viridiplantae; phylum Streptophyta; class Pinopsida; order Pinales; family Pinaceae; genus Picea; species Picea mariana. Next base: position 16,112 of record JASDQU010374754.1, on the reverse strand, counting down.
AGTTGGCAATATGTCTAAGGCAAGCCAAGAGTAGAACTATACAAATATTAGTTTTGTTCAATACAAGGGTAGAACTATACAAATATTAGTTTTGTTCAAGCCAAGAGTAGAACTATACAAATATTAGTTTTGTTCAATCCAAGTTGAATAATAAGTTTGTTATGGCGATGGTTAACAATAGTACAACCCCCATTTTTATGTAGGAAGTAGTGGTTGTTAAAATCAATGTGCAGTTGAAATTGGTGCAGTCTTTTTTCAGGGTAGTTAGATATAGTAGTTAGTTGACAGAGACATGTAGTTAGTTATTTTTTATGCCATCAAGAGCAATTGACCAAGAGTCCCTGAAATGGTTTGGGATGCGACTTTCAAGTTGGCATAAAATGAATATTGAGAGTCGAATTGAGGAACCGCCCACTCCGATGGATTACTGGGATAGGATTTCAGCTAGAGCACCCCTCACTTCTGGGTGCCATGCCTTAGAAGTTTCTTTACTCAGATTGAAGCAATGAAACATTTGGATTAAGGGATCCAATTTACAAAACCATGCCTCGAGAGCGGATGGATAATTTGGTCACCTAGTCCATGCCTAAACAAGCTTGCAACATCTCACAAAACTCAAAAATGTTGCTTCGTTAGTCTTTTATGCCCTGAGCAGGAATTGGCCAAGAGTCCCCAAAATGGTTTGGGATACGACTTGCAACTTGGAATAAAACAAAAATACAGACTCGGGTTGAGGAACCATCATCTCTGTTGGATTCTGGGCATAGGATTTTATCTAAAGCACCCCTCACTCCTAGTTCCAACCCATCGAAAGTTGTTTTTTTCATCGATTTCAATAACTAGTGCTTTGGTCAGTAAGAAGCAGTGCCACATTTGGATTTAGGGGTCCAATTTATGAAACCATGCCTCGGGAGAGGATGGAAAATGTGGTCACCTATTCCATGCATAAAAAATCATGCAGAATCTCATGGAGCTCAAAATTTTTGCTCTGTTACGATTTTATGCCCCCGGGATGAATTGCCAAGAGTCCCTGAAATGGTTTGGGATGCGACTTGCAACTGGGCATAAAATGAAAAGAGAGACTTGGATTGAGGAACTGTCGAATCCGATGGATTCCTGGGATAGGATTTCAGCTAGCACACCCCTCACTTTCAGGTGCCATGCCTCGGAAGCTGCTTTACTCATTGATTTCGAGAACTAGTGTTTTTTTCAGTTTGAAGCAAACCAACATTTGGATTAAGGGGTCCAATTTACAAAATTGTGCCTCGAGAGAGGATGGAAAATATAGTCACCTAGTCCATGCCTAAACAATCTTGCAACATCTTGTGGAACTCAAAAATGATTCTCCATTAGGTTTTTATGCCCTCGGGAGCAATTGGCCAAGAGTCCCCGAAATGGTTTGGGATGCAACTTGCAACTGGGCATATAACAAATATCGAGACTCTGATTGAGGAACTGTCGACTTTGATGGATTCCAATGATAGGATTTCATCTAGAGAACCCCTCACTGATGGGTGCCATGCCTCAGAAGTTTCTTTAATCATTGAATTCGAGAACTAGTGTTTTGCTCATTTTGAAGCAATGCAGCATTTGGATTAAGGGTCCAATTTACGAAACCATGCCTTGGGAGTGGATGGATATTTGGTCACCTAGTCCATGCATAAGAAATCTTGCAGCATCTCACAGAACTCAAAAAGGTTGTGTTATCCCTGATTTTTAGGGATAACTAGGAGATCATGTCTCGAGGCCCACATGTCCTAGACATGGAGTACTGAGAGCAGGATTGACCTGAGAATAGCCCTGGAGGGCCCATCCTTTTCTTCTTTCGTCATATTTATCTTGTCAGCAACAACAACATCCATCACCATTATCTTGGTCTTGCATCAGAGAAGGCTCTTGCACCTTGAGGTAATTGGTCCAGGTATCATGGTATGTGTCACTTTTGATCATTATAAACTTTGGATATATGCATCTAACTCCTTTTACTTGTGACAACTGCTTGGATTTTAAATTACCCCACTTGACCATGTTTGGGAAGATTGACTAGGTGCCCTAGCAAGCCCGTACCCATAGGTTTTGGTTTGGCACTGGGGGATTTCTAAAGAGTCATCGTCCTCTCCCATCTTATCTGCCGCTTATTTGTCCCATTCCCCTTGCCTGGGCATTAGGATGATCTGTTTGTGGGGTTGCACCTTATATTGTGGGAAGAAGGGGCTAAAGGCCCAGAAGGTAAAAGTAGCTGGTAAAAGATAAAATCCATAAAAATGAAACCTAGAGATGCCTCACCCAGGGATCCTCGAGAAGGCAATAAAAGGCCTCTTAGCAAGAAAAAAGAGGGACCCTAAGAAAAATAACAAAAAAATACCTATCCAAGAGGATAGGGGGTCTCATCATGAGCCAACCTATTATGTTCATGGGTACCTAACAACATGACATTGCCACTATCTGGTTACCATGCTAGGGCAGTGACCTTTGGTTGCATGGCCAAGGGAAAGGGGGTCTCATCACGAGATAGCCTTATCATCTCTGTCAAAATGATTATGGGTAACACTGTCAGCTCCGGTCACCATGCCAAGGCAGTGTCCTCAAGTTAGTCCTTGAAATAAAAAAAGGGAGAAAATCAAATAAAGAAAAGAAATAATAAAGGAAAGAAAGGGCTTGGAAAAATTTGCATCCATGACGGGTACAGCTCACCTTCTACAAAGGCACCCACAGGTAATATCATGCATCCCTGTCTTTCAGTCTACCCGTATGTTTGGACATCCCTTAAGCCACTTCACCTCGTTTACATGGTTTGGAGGAAACCCCTTGGAAACTTTCCTCTCCTTATGGATGTCGGCCTAATAGGGTATCTTGTGGTTTTTCTCAAGCTTGTATTGTAGGTCTTTGTAATGTCTTTGAGGTATTGGATGAAATATGAGGGTTTTTATGAATATGTTTGATAATATTAATGATGAAACGTGATTAACATTGCTATGATCCTTGTGACTAATGAGTCCATGGAGGGCGAAGTTTTTGATGTGCAGGACCATGCCCAACGGATAGGTACCATTTGGACCAGTACACATGGGGAGATGATTAGCTCGGACCTCCATGCGGCTAAAGAGCTCATCAGATGGTTGTTGAGACTCGTCATAGGGGTAGAGATAGGACAGTTCTTGATTGAGCTTTTGCACCTGAGAAGAAGAAGGACGTTTCACTAGAGGGACTTTGGCAGAGTCTGGCCTGGGGGGAATGACCCCTTTTAAGTGGAACATTGGCCTTGGAAGGCTCAGAGCGCCCCCATTCTTACCATGATGTCATGATAATTCTTGGAGGTAGACTGGGTAGCAGTGGCATGCGTAGCATGTTGGAGAGGCCCCTGGAGGGTCAACATTTTTCTCTTGGATGCCTCATTTTCCCTAAAAGGGGCTAGCACTTCCCTTGAAGGGGATTTTACCTTTATTACAGCTCAGTTAGGGTTTTAATTTGACATTTTATTGTAAAAACAGTATGATTTTGTTTTAAAATCCTTGTCAGCTAAATTTAATGACCTATGTTTAATTAGAGGTCATGATACAATATATATTGAGGAGTTTTATCCTCAATTTGATATAACACACAACTCACTCTCTTGTGAGATATGATTTTTGCGCTCTTGTTGGGGATATTTCATCTTTTAAGTGAGGTGCACTTGTTGAAGGAAGAATTTTCTTGGCATTTTTTGCATTTCTCTTGAAGGAAGGTTTACAACTAGGGTTTGCAATGCTATTTCTTCATGATATGTAAGTGTTTTTTCTGCAGAACTTCTTGATTGAAAGGTTGTAGGCTTATACTCTTGCATTTATTATAAATTTTCCTGATTTTAAAACCCTAGGTGACAAGCACACAAGTAGATCCTTGTTTCATGTCCCCTAAAAGAGAAATATTCAGCCATTTAAGAAGGAAGGAAGAGCCTAGCCATTGATACACTCTTTTTAGTTCTTCCCCTGTGCTAGCCGTACCTTTTAAAGGTCAAGAAGGAGGAGACATCCCAAGCCTAGGTTATCTACACCTAGGGTTGTCCTGCTTCTAGGATTTTGTGATAGAGCCTTGCCTTTGCAAAACTCCCCCTCACATCACTCTCTTTGTCTTGATGCTAGCTGTTTTGCCAAGTTTGACCTAAGGAAGAGGAAAGAGCATGAGGCCTTGCTTAAGCAACACTAAAGTGAGCCTCTTTCCCCTAGGGTTTTGATTTTGGGGCCCTACCATTGCAGCACTTCAAAACCCTTCCCTCTAGTCCTTAGCCTTTTCCCTTCAACCTTTGTGCCCTCTCTTAAATTGACTCCATCTACCCCTAGGCACTGATCTCAGTTGCCCAACGTTGAAGTGAGAGTGGCCAAACAACTTCTTAAAACTCTTAAATTTGAAACCCCAACTAACTAGCTAACCCTAATTAGGTTGATGTCATACTTGGTTATTCCATCTTGATGCAACACTTTTGTTGATAAGAAATTAGATGATGGTTACAAGTATTTATTTAGCAAGGGATTGATTAAATACATTGTTGGCTACATCATCTCAATATTTATTGATGAATTAACGTTATTCCATTGCTATATTAATTGACATTGATCTCATTGATATCTATTGTTTAAATTGCTTATATATTGACATTAGATAGTTGCATGAAGTACTAACCCATTGAATTATAGCCTGCATATATTTTTTTGCTATTGTCTTGTTCCAGGCAGGTGTTCTCATTTGGAGCTACACTTCATTATTGGCTGATTAGCTAGACTATCTGATATTGGTGGTAACCTGTGAGGAGGGACTTTTACTTCGACCTTTATACTTTGTCCTCTTCAAAACCCTAGGCTATCGAGGAAGTCTCCCATGGGCTAACCTCCTCGAATAGAAAGAACCTCCCTATTGTGGTGACATTGGGTGGGGTAGGTTCCTGTTATGCCAGTTTGGCCTCTATCTTCTAGCCATTTGACCTAGCTACAAACTGTGCGATAACATTTTGGTGTCGTTGTCGGGGAGCACTGAGTCATTTCTCCTTAAGACGACAAATCATTTCGGTAAGCCTTGCCTCTAGATGCCTTTATCCTGCAAGCTTACCTGGCGACTCCACTAGTATGTTTTCCCTTATCTTTTGATAGTTTCAAGAAAATTATCTGGTGACTCCATTGATGATGAAGCCAACAATTACTTCACGATGGGATCTTGGGAACTACAAGCCCTTGGACATGAGAAAAATCCCAGGATACCCAAGACAAATGCCCCAGATATCCGAAAGATGGCTCCCTAGATTCATTGGTGGTGATGGGGAAAGAGCTAACTTTTATATGGATGAATTTTATTCTTATTTTAGACTCCACCCTGTCTATGATGATGTCGAAGACGTAGTGATGAAATTTTTTTCCACCACTCTTTGTGGAAATGCTAAAAAATGGTATCATGACCTTCCTGATTCTAGCATCACCTCTATGAACCAGTTGGAATAAATCTTTCTCGAAGAATGGGGTATTCAGTTAGAAGACATCTCAGTACTACTAAAACATTTTGAGCATATAAGACAAACTGAGAATGAGACCCTCTAGAACTTACAGAGTAGGTTTGAGCACACTCTATATCAGATTCCTGAGGACCATCATCCTGAAAGCAAGTACATTGTCCATATATATACCCGTGCGCTCCTGAAACACCTAGGTTTTCCCCTCAGTAAAAGGAGCCCAAGCACGCTCAATGAAGCTTACAACATGGCTAAATGAATTGAACAGAACATCTCCTTATCTAGGATAAAATATCTCTTTAGTTCAGGTAATTTTAATATGGGAATTTTGTTTTCCCGTGAAATCATTATTGATGATATCCAAGAAGAAGGTGAACAAACCATTATTCAACGTGGGATTCCTAAAGACGTGGCCGAGGAGGCAGAACCTAAACAAAATGATGAAGTATCAACAGGTACCCCTGACGCAGGCTGTGCCAACGGGGGCACGTCCGCTCCCACCAGGACCTTCTTTTCCTTCGTCCCGAAGAGCTAAAATGTTCTTCTGATCCCTTATTGGGACCTTCCTACACCCACAAAATTCTCTTATGATCTCCCTTTGCCCTATCAGGAAATCGGACCTCGCGTGTTTGCGAGTCCTATTGCCACCGGATCAGGTCTTACCAATTCCTGAACCCCAATGAGCATCCACCCACATGTTCCTTGCTTTTATCGGGAATTTTCTCGATCGGGAAATTGGCACCTATAGGGTCGTGAATCACTCACCTCACAGATCCCCGATTCCTGATCGGTGATGATACTCTCTACTCCCCTTAGCTCCTCCAGCTAACTCCTTTCCGCATGTGACCTGCTAGTCCACAAGACCACGGTCCTTTCCCCTATCGGAAGTTCGGACTTCACGGAATCGAAATGCGTAGAACTTTCACCCTCGGGATCTCTGATTCTCCGATTCCCGATGCCACCTGGCGTGGACTTCTGCGAGGGTTTACTCTTC
>JASDQU010374753.1:85750-105400 GCA_032191745.1 Picea mariana | reverse complement strand
TCTTCAAGCTTCATGGCATGCCACACTCTATTGTTTCTGATCGTGACCCAACTTTCACAAGCAATTTTTGGCAAGAACTGTTTAAGATACAGGGCACCCAATTGCATCTTATCACAACTTATCATCCCCAGACTGATGGTCAAACGGAAGTTGTCAACAAGTGTTTGGAAACATATCTGAGGTGTTTTGCCTCTGAAAAACAACATCAGTGGGCTCAATGGCTACCCCTAGCCGAATGGTGGTACAACATTTCCTACCATACAACTACTCGCATGACTCCTTTTGAAGCAGTATATGGACAAAAGCCACCTTCAGTTCTCTCATACTTACCGGGTACCTCGAAGGTCTAGGCGGTTGACCAAACACTTACAGTNAACATTTCCTACCATACAACTACTCGCATGACTCCTTTTAAAGAAGTATATGGACAGAAGCCACCTTCAGTTCTCTCATACTTACCGGGTACCTCGAAGGTCCAGGCAGTTGACCAAACACTTACAGTTCGAGAGGATATTCTTCGTACCCTTAAAGAGAACTTGGTCATGGCACAGAATTGCATGAAGCAACAAGAAGATCAAGGTCTCTTTGAACGTCAATTTGCAGAAGGGGATCAAGTGTTTCTGCGACTGCAACCATACAAGAAAACTTCCCTCAAGGCCGAGCATTGTCAGAAGCTAGCGCCCAAATTTTATGGTCCTTATACAGTTCTCAAGCATGTGGGACAAGTAACATATCAGCTAGCTCTGCCCAGTCAGTTGAAGCTACATCCAATTTTTCATGTTTCATGCTTAAAGAAAGTGATTGGAACTAGGTGCCAAATTCAAACCAACCTTCCCGAGTTAGCTGAAGAAGGATCCATTTGGCTACAACCAGAAGCAGTTTTGGACCAGCGTGAGCGTCGTCTGCATCAGAGAACCATCAAGGAAGTGCTAGTCCAGTGGAAAGATACGACTCCGACAGATGCCACTTGGGAACCAACTACCATTCTGCAGCAGTTTCCAAATTTCAAGCCTCGAGGACAAGGTTGTTTTTAAGGGGGCGGACATGTTAGGGTCCTAACCCGCACATAGGTAGATCAATATATTCAGATGTAATAAAGGTCAATATTAATAAGACCTTTCAATAAAAATAGAATAAGGTGGATGTAAGAAGACCTAATAGAAGCTTCCACTTCTAGAAGGATCTTCCTCTAGATGCTTCTCTTGATAGACATATTTAGTATAAATAAGGGTCGAGGGTATGAAAACCCTAGCTTGGATATTATTGTAACAGAGCGTTTCTCGATTGGAGGTTGCCCCCTCGAAGAGGCCTGTGAACATTTCTTTCTGAATCAAAGTGTTATTTCCGATGTTGTTATTATATCATTTATGTGTTATTGTGGAGATTATGCTGGATATATTACTGTTATTCTGCCATTTCTAACATTTTATTTATGTTCTGTATATTTATTATATCTGGTATCTTGCAGAGACTTCCTAAAGAGAAGCTAAGCAAATCCCATGGCGTCATGACGAAGTATTAGAGGCAAATCGCTCTGCCCTCTATCAATTATCAATTAAATTTAGAAATCTGGAGAAATCTTTCACCTAGAAAATTGAGAGCCTTGAGACAAAATGTCACTTTTTAAGCACTTTGGTTTTTCCCAACCCTATATTGTCCATATCCATCAACCAGGTATCAATTGCATCTAGCCATGGAAACTCAAAGGATGGGCTTGGGGATTTTGAAGTTGCACCCACTCATGGAGGTAGAATAAAATTTTCCACAACAAAATGGAGTGCAGGGGGTACATATGAACTAGGTTTCAATCGCTACCATGGCAACTCAAAGAATGGGAGAGGGGATCTTGAAATTGCACCCATAGAGACAAGAAAGTGGAGTGAACCCACTCATGGAGGTAGAAGAAAATTCTCCACAACAAAGTCAAGTGAAAGGGATACATATCAACTAGGTTTCAATGGGTACATATCAACTAAGTTTCAATCGTTGCCATGGCAACTCACACCCACTCATGGAGGTAGAAGAAAATTCTCCACAACAAAGTCAAGTGCAAGGGGTACATATCAACTAGGTTTCAATCGCTGCCATGGCAACTCAAAGAATGGGAAAGGGGATTTGGAAATTGCACCCATAGAGACAAGAAAGTGGAGTGCAAGTACATAATAATGTACAATTAATGAAAATATATATATATAATATAAATGTTTCAACAATTGCCATGGCAACTCAAAGAATGGGAAAGGGGATCTTGAAATTGCACCCATAGATACAAGAAAGTGAAGTGGGAGGTACATAATAATGTCTCATTTATATTTATATATAATATAAATGTTCAATTTCTTTAAAGAAATAAATATATATAATATAAATGTTCAATATATATATGTTGAGTTATAAATGTTCAATTTCTTTAAAGAAAAAAAAATATATAATATAAATGTTCTATATATATATATATTATTTATATTTATATATAATATACATTTTCAATTTCTTTAAAGAAAGCAAGCATTATATATAATATAAATGTTCAAAATATATATGTTGAGTTATAAAGTTCATATATGTTGAGTTATAAATGTTCAATTTCTTTAAAGAAAGAAAAAATATATATATAATATAAATGTTCTATATATATTCAGTTTCTTTTAAAAAATAAAGATAAAAACAAACCATCAACATAATAAAAAATAATATTATAAACAATAGTTTTAAATAATATAATATTTATTTGATACTAATTAAAAAAAACTTAATGATCAAAATAATATTTTAAACGATAAAATTTATCTTAATTTAATAAGAAAATTAATCTGATATTTAATTCAGTTTCTTTTAAAAAATAAAGATAAAAACAAACCATCAACATAATAAAAAATAATATTATAAACAATAGTTTTAAATAATATAATATTTATTTGATACTAATTAAAAAAAACTTAATGATCAAAATAATATTTTAAACAATAAAATTTATCTTAATTTAATAAGAAAATTAATTTGATATTTACTTTAACCGGCATCAAAATCTATCTTAATTTAATAAGAAAATTAATCTGATTACGCCGAAAAGGCGTATACCTATTGACAATGGGTACATTTAATAGGTTTTTAGTGCTTAATCAGTTTTGTATGAACAGGGTTAAATATTGATGGAATATTCTTAGTGGTCCCAATAAATCAATGATTGTGATTTCAACCACTAACTTCCTCACTATTATAAAGACATCCGTTTACATGTTTATTTTTTTACTTTTACTTGATCATATTTAAAATTTACTATGATGACTAGCTGATTGCCACGTCTAAGTTATTAACAAAAATTAAAATTTTATTACAAAGTGGTTTTTTATAACAACGTTTGAGTGATTCGAATCACCGTGGCTCTTAATATTTCATGGCGAATCACCTACAAAGCTCGGGCTCGGAATCATGAAATCACATTGAAATTCAACTCCGACATTTCAAATCCGACGATTTCTTCGCCAACGGGAAACCCAAGCGTTTCTTTTCATTCGAATTTCGTTTAATTTGAAATCTGAGCGCGCAATTGTGCATTCTGTTTAATTTGTTGAAACTTTTCGGCGTTCATCAGCCACGAATTTCGTGGCTGTGCTAGTATTTACTTTAACCGTCATCTTCTTCATATATTTAATTTAACCATCATGAGATATTTAATTTTTAACCACCATAATCTAAGGTAATTTTACGATAATCATCGTCATCATTATATGTAAATCATGAGAATAATATGTAAATTATATGTAAATCATGAGATAAAGCGATTATTATATGTAAAGTATGTAAATAATGAGATACTTAAGGTAAATCATGGTGTTCATAATTAAAAATATCTAATCATGGTGTTTATAATTAAAAATATAAAAATAACTTTAAAATATATCCTTAATTCAAAGGAAATAATAAAAAATATAACCTTAATTTTAATTCAAAGGAAATAATAAAAAATATAACTTTAAAATATAACCTTAATACCTTAGAACCTCAATTCATAGCAAAAAGATATATGGTGACTTCAACCTCTCTAGATAAATTTATTAGATTTCTAATGCGTCAATACGCACAAAATTACATAAAGGTTCAAAGTTTAGATTCTAAAGTGGCCACGCCCCTTAATTGACTTCATAGTTCCACAAATGTTAAATTAAGCAATAACTAACCTGGCATGTTACAAATCATAAATTCTACATTTACTCATTGTGTATAACTAGCACAGCAGTAAAATAATTAGAAAGGCTAAGAAGATGAAATGAATCTTTAAAAGAATATATTATATTTACGCCTAAAGGCGTATACCTATTGACAATGGGCACAATTAATGATCTTTTAATTTTATTTAACCTTAAACCCTAATCTGATGGCTATGCATTGAAGATGCTGGCATATTCTTAGTCGTCCTCCAAAATCAATGGGTCAGATTTATTGTTCATAACTTTCTTGCATTTATCAAGGCATCCGTTAACATGTTTACTTTTTCACATTTACCTAATCATATTAAGAAATTACTATCCAACCATATAATTGCCACGTTTAATTGATTACCGATAATTAAAATCTATAAAACTTTTTTCTTGCCACGTTTAGATTATTACCAGAGACTGCTTAATCTTCATTGCCACGGATCCCATTTCCACGTATCTCATTTATGTTAATTGTGATGCCACGTTCTCTGCGTGCGTGCGTTTCTGGAGAGCCGACAGGTGAAAATTTTGCATGCGTTCTACGTGCGTTTCTGGAGAGCGGTTCATCAAAATTTTTTGCATATGGTTTAATTTGCGTGCGTTCTGCGTGCGTTTCTGGACAGCCGTTCATCAGAAAATTTTCCATATGGTTTAATAGCATATCGATATTGATACTGAAGCGAGCTCTGATATCTGTGATCGATCGATATGATCGATATGGTTTAAGAAGAGCAGCCAGAGGATATATTAGATTTTATTTACAGTTAAAGGTAGATTTAATAAATTAAATATGTCTTTGGGCGTTCATCAGCCACATTAATTATGTGACTGTGCTAGTTTATTATCTATTAACAAATAAATTGTTGGGCTTCATTTATCTGATGTTAATATTTTAATTTCTGTTAATCACTTAAGTGGCAATCAGTTAGCTATCAAAGTAATTTTTAAATATGATTAGATAAATGTAAAAAAATCACAGCCATTTATTTTATGTGACTACTAAGAATATTCCAGCCATATTTAATCCTGTCCATAGAAAACTTATTAAGCCTAAACCCCTATTAAATCTGCCCATTATCAATAGATGTACCCTTTCGAGGTAACTAACCTGACCTGTTACAAATCATAAACTCTACATTTACTCATTGTGTACACGCAAGATAAGATGTATGTGCTATACTATTTCTGTAGACCGCCGACATTAAACTCTCACACTCAAGTTTCAACTTTCTGTAGACATTTTATTGATTAAAAGAAATGTACACATAATTGACTATCATACAGATTATTGCAGTGTCTTGTATTTTTCTTTCAATTCTTGATAAACAAATTCAATATAAACAAAAACAAATACACGCAGATAAACAAAAACAAATCCACATCAATTATAAAATGAAAAAACCCTGATAAAAACCTTCCGTATCCACATCAACTATACAACAAAATTGTGGGATGACTTTAAATATATATACCTCCATATGAATCCACTGCAATCCCTTTTCAGTGGATAATATAAAAGATAGGTAGCATATGATCATTAACAATTCCACCTTAAATTTTAACATAGAGACTAATGGCAAAAAATTTACCACGCCTTCCAAGATGTCCGGCATTCAAAAGTCTTGAAATTCAGGAGATTACTATGCCTGCCTGTAGAACGCAGACAGGATTTCAAAAGTCTGCAAAACATGGGCTACTTAACCTCAACCATCTTAAGATATCCCAAAAGCTCCAAAAACCCTAATCAAAATTTGTTGAAGATCATGAAGCCTGAACGTTATGAATTACAAAACCCAAATCAAAATTTGTTGAAGGTCTTCAAGCCTGAAAGTGACGACAACGAGTAGTTTTCTTAAGTGAAATCTCCTTCCGTGTTTAGAACTTCATAACTTGAGCATGTAGACTCCGATCGAGTCAACATAACCTCGGCTCCCAAAACCATGGATCCCTACAATCTTTCCTTCTTCCTCCGTCTCAAAGGAGGTTCCATGTTCAGGCCCACATGGACCTAGTTTCCTCTGATTCGTATGAAAGGTTAAGGATTTCACGATAACCCAATTCTGAAAACAATTACCCCAATGAGTGTCATAAAAGCCGCTGATTTTAGTCACTATTTCTTCCGGATAGTTCAGATCGTACTGCAAGCACGGTACGAAAAGGCCATTAGGTCAATAGAAACTAGTTACTTTTCATATATAATTTGAAGACGAGTAAGATATGCAATGCATGTACTCTGCCAGAGCTTCTAAATTCATGAGGTTGAAATGCAGTGGTGGCTTACCACTATTTTAGTACCGTCTGTACCTCCATGACGAACTCCACAGACATCTCTACTGATATGTCCTTCAAGACCATAAGCGAGTTGTAGTGAAGTTAATGTCTGCTTGTTAACTGTCACCGTTATACGACGAATGCCTGAATACGTCCCGTCATTCCAGAAGCTCCCCCCAGGCCCTCCATATAATGGAGAACAATAAAATCCGCCATGATTATTAACCTGCTGCAATGAAAAGGTTAAACCCATTCTCTATAATTAAAAACCCTAAGCCCCCGGGCAGCTCAATTGGCACGGCAAGTGGGCAGCTCAATGCTGCAATGAAAAGGTTAAACCCATTCTCTATAATTAAAAACCCTAAGCCCCAGGGCAGCTAAATTGGCAAGAATTAGCAAGTGCTAACTTGGCAAGAATTGGAAGCCCCAGGGCAGCTAAATTGGCAAGAATTAGCAAGTGCTAACTTGGCAAGAATTGGCAAGTGCTGTGATATGAAGTGATATGAAATGCTATGTTTGACAAGAATTGGCGAGTGCTGTGATATGAAGTGATATGAAATGTTATGTTTGACAAGAATTGGCAAGTGCTAACGTAACAAGAATTGGCAAGTGCTGTGATATGAAGTGATATGAAATGCTATGTTTGACAAGAATTGGCTAGTGCTGTGATATGAAGTGATATGAAATGCTATGTTTGACAAGAATTAGCTAGTGCTGTAATATAAAGTGATATGAAATGTTATGTTTGAAGAATTGGCAAGTACTGTGATATGAAGTTCAGAGTTCAAATCCTCGGATTTATCAATTTATTGGCAATATAAAGTGATATGAAATGTTATGTTTGAAGAATTGGCAAGTACTGTGATATGAAGTTCAGAGTTCAAATCCTCGGATTTATCAATTTATTGTATTGGCAAGTGCTGTGATATGAAGTGATATGTTTGAAGAATGGGCAAGTGCTGTGATACGAAGTGATATGAAATGTTATGTTTGAAGAATTGGCAATTGCTGTGATATGAAGTTCAGAGTTCAAATCCTCGGATTTATCAATTTACCCACAGATTTACCCATAAGCTATGGTGATTACCCATAAGTCATGGTGATTATAGTGGAGAGGTTACATGGTAGCACCAGACCTGCCCTTGCGGATTCCAAAAATAAAATCCTAGGAAAGGCAGAGAAAAAAAAATAAACCTGCCCTTCCGGATTCCAAAAAAAAAAAACCAGAGACAAAAATAAAAATAAAAACCCTAGGATAGGAAAGGCAGAGACCAAGGATATGCATACCGTTTCACATTTGTCAGAGGTAGTTTCAGTATTGGGGTTTATGTCGGAGGAGATTATAGTGGAGAGGTTACGGTGGTAGCACGAGACCTGCCCACTTGCGGATTCCGCCAGTTACCCCCCCAAAAAAAAAACCTAGGAAAGGCAGACCAAGAATATGCATACCTTTTCACATTTGTCAGAGGTAGTTTCAGTATTGGGGTTTGTGTCGGTGTCGATACTTTCATCCGTGCCTGAATCTAGTTTCCCTGCAGTAAACGGATCGAGATAGAAAACACTTCAGCGTTAATGGCATTCAGTCATGAGACACTGGAACTTAATTGGCTTTCAATTACTACATCTACCATTAACAAGCAGACCGTCAAACTTTTCAAAAACACTATATTTAGAAGAGTGATGCAACTATTTTCTCTTGGATCATTGACAGAGAAAATACATACAGTCGAACATGGTTGCTTTTAAAGAAGCTAAGTGCTCTACAGTCTGGCTGATGGAGATCTGTCACACTTCGTGAGTGCTTCTATTCCCGCCCGTTTCAGTAACGCTTGAAACACACAAAATGTCAGATAGTATATTGTATTTCACTAAAAAACCATTCTCGGGAAATAATTTTTTTGTAGCTTTCCAAAAGTTTCAAAATTAAATTTGAAGGGAGCGTGAATGATCGATTAAAACAGAGAAGCTTCATTCCTGGGATAGTATACAAGACTGGTTGTGTATATTTACACACAGGGGTATTAAAAAAATACAGAGATGCTTTGACATGGAAAATGCATGCATTCTCTTGTAAACTAAAACTCACCTCATTGTAGGGTGATGATCCCCTGGCTCTGTCTTGATAATTTTACTTCCTTTTGCTGATTTGAACACGCTGTAACTTAATGACGGAAGGGATTGATATAGCGCTCAACCTGTCCTTCACTCCTCTACGTTTGTCAGAGTAGCAGGTCGACGGTAATACTTCGATGAATTTTGGTGGCGTTGAAACTCTCAAGGGTCCTGTCAACTACCACGTATCACGGTAGACAGTTCTAGCTAGGGCATCCGGAATTTGTCTGAATCTCAGGTTGATGGTAATAATTCGATGAATTTTGGTGGCCTTGAAATTCTCAAGACTCCTGTCAACTACCACGTATCACGGTAGACAGATCTAGCTAGGGCATCCGGAATTTCTTGGAGTCGCAGTTGAGTGGAAAATAATTCGATGCATTTTGGTAGCAGTGAACTTTTTTCAATTCAATGCGACTGTCAACTACCACTTATCTCGATACCTGCTCCAATTACCACGAATTAATTCTCCTTTGGTTTAATACTTAGTATGCAATTAAATGATGGCTCACATGTCAAAGTTGTTCTCATGCGCAGTGATAGTGTCTTCTGGGAAATTAATGGCGACTGCTTCTGATCACGTCTAATCCTGCGAGTGACCTCTATATCTCTGCTCAGCCTCGGTGAACATTGGGACTTGGAGGTGGACAAGTGGTACGCACGAAAACGAACAAGGGCTCACTCAGCCAGAGACTCAGCCCAGCCCAGAAGCCCGATCTGTATATCCCTTGTAAAGAGCGATATATTGGATATCAATTGGGCAATAAACTCTTACCCAAAAATATTGTTCATTTCCAATGAAATTGTGGGGTCGGGCAGAAATGAAGCAACCCGTTTCCATACCCTAACTGTCAAAGTTATAAGGTGCTAAAAAACATTCATTTTCAAGAAATAATTAACTAACAAGTTTGAGACAGTTCCATTAATCTCTCACTGTTTGCAGTTTCACGGAGTAAAACCTTACCTTTAGCTTTAGGTAAGGTCTAACCTTTTATAGCTCATGTAAGGACCTTAGACACCTTGCCATTCTGTAACGTGTACGGGCCTAATATTATTGAAGTATATGAATTAACTTATTTACTCATTTTTCATTACTTAGTGGTTTTTCCTAAGCCTTTACTTATTTTTCTTTCCCTTATTCTTTCCTTATTCAAGGGAGAAATATTCTTTCTTCATAGGGTTTTTTCTTAGCTACTTCCATTAAAAGAAATGACTTTGAAAGGAGTAAGCTAACTAGGGAGCAATCTTCCCTCTTTTCAGGTAAAAAAATGGGTTTCAATATGGCCATATTTTCAAGGGTAGCCTGAGTTTGGCATGGATGAAAGTTCCATGCATCTCAAAACCTTACCCCCCATTTTAAACCAAACCAGATGCTCAGAAAATCAATTAGACTTATAGAAAAGTAACTCTCCACTTTGAAATGGGTAACCTAACATCAACCATATCATATTTCTATGAAGAGGGGACTTAATTATATATGAAAGAAGGTAGGGCACCTGAAATAGAAAGGTAGTTAGGGAAGGTAGGTAATATTAATTTCATAGCTTCTTTGATGTTTTTACTTTAGAACCACAGAACCATCAAAGTGGAGTTTAACAAAGCATTCGAAACGAGAACCATATCATATTTATGTGAAGAGAAGTCATATATGAAAGAAGGTAGGGCACCTTAAATAGAAAGGTAGTTAGGGAAGGGAGGTAATATTAATTTCATGGCTTCTTTGATGTTTTTACTTTAGAACCAAATAACCATATCATATTTTTGTGAAGAGGGGACTTAATCATATATGGAAGAAGGTAGGGCACCTGAAATAGAAAGGTAGTTAGGGAAGGGAGGTAATATTAATTGCATGGCTTCTTTGATGTTTTTGCTTTAGAACCAAAGAACGAGTAGAGTGGAGTTTAACAAAGCAGAGTGGAGTTTAACAAAAAATTTGAAACAAGAACCATATCATATTTATGTGAAGAGGGGACTTAATCATATATGAAAGAAGGTAGGGCACTTGGAATAGAAAGGTAGTTAGGGAAGGGAGGTAATATTAATTTCATGGCTTCTTTGATGTTTTTACTTTAAAACCAAATAACCAAAGTGGAGTTTAACAAAGCATTTGAAACCCTTGCAATATCATTTTTAGGGTTTTGTAGGCGTGTTCAATGTCACAGCCATCATTTACTTTAGTTATGATGTCATTTTAACCATGGAAAATGAAGTAAAGAGCACACCATGTATATTCAATTGAGGTTCTATGATTATAGTTATTGTGCTCTATTTTCTTAAGGCATGACATCTTGTATGTACTTAACTCTTCAATTGGTGGTTTGTTTGTTTTCTTCTACATGAGTGGGTATCATATATATGTGTATGTATGTATGCATGTATGTGTTGTTTGTTTCTAAGTTTGTTTTGGATTTTTGGATATCTATATATATTTGAAATTTTAATGTAGGGGTTTTGTGTAGATATTAATTGTAGTGTGTATCAAACCTAGTAGGTGTAGCGACAAGTTTGTGGATTCTAACGTCTCTACTAGTGGTCATGTCACTCTTTAGAAGTAGAGATAGAGTGTTCTTTTGTTACAAAGTTCCACTTTATTTCATGAAACCTTTTCATATTTTATCATCTTCATTTGAGGTGATTGATTTGAATTGGATCTTAACTAAAATCTCTTTGTAAACTTTGTAATAAGCATTAAATTTTTTTTTTTGCAAAGTTGAGAAAATGTCCAAAATCTACTTGAAAGTTGAAACAAACCATTGTGATGGTTCGCCTTCCAAGGAAACCCATTAAAAATGAAGGTTTTGGTGAAGAAGCGCATTCAACAGAGAGGAGGAAATGAAAAAGGGTAGTATCAAAGATGAGGGATCAAGGAAGCATTATGCTTGATGATCGGAGGAGAAGACGACACTGAGTCTATCCCATGATGAATGACTATTGTTCTTGAGCCATGGCCAACTATGAATTTCCTGCCAGTGAGTAACAATTCACTAAATCTATTTATAACTCACCCTTTGCAATCAATTTTCTGCTTAATGAAAATCCCCTAGTACCTGGTTTTCTTCAGAGTTGGACTTCCAAGGTTTTAAAACAAAATCTCTGATGTTTATGGTGTGAATTCATGACTATGTGATAGAGTATATTTAGGATTGGGTTTTAATAATTGTTTGTATATTGTATAAATCATAAAAATTACTATAGGAATGCATCAATTCTTTGCTCTATTGTTGATTAAACACAATCACCAATTCATTTGATCTCTAGCATAAAATGGTTGTGCATTGCATGATATACCCATAACTCTATCTCAACATTGTCCATGCATTGAATGATTACTTGCAACCATACATTACGTTCCCTACAACACTAAAAAATAGTTTAATTATAATATTGCAATGTTGGTTAATCAAGTACATTCTTTATATTGTGGGTTGCTTGACCATGGGTGTGAGTAATCACATGAATTTTTCCTTAAATGTTGCCACAATTACCCTCAACATTTGGATTAGTTCCATATTTAATTGAGTAAATATTTGGGAACTTGGAAGATACAATGCTAGTTTCAGTTGTGTTTTTCATTAGTTAACTAATTGACACTTAAATTGTTGATGTGCTTCGATTGGTGAATTGAATAATGTCCCATACAACATTCAATGTGATTATGGATTGTGCATTGGGAACCATAAACTATAACCCAAGACCACAACCATTTAAATTTTCCGAATTACTAGTCTTTTGTTAATTCCTCAACTACAATGCTAATTTTCATATATTATGAATTGGTGGCTCCACCCATAGAGTATTTTGTTATTTAATTAAGACATTGGCTTCCTTGCTAAATTGTTCGTGTGAAACATGTTGTGTACACCTGGTTATACAATTTATTGGATGGTTTCTTTGTCATCCCTTTAAGTTATTAGCTAAGTAATCACACCCTACAATGTTCTCTTGTATTGTTCAAGACAAAGAAACAATATGTTGTGGCCTAGAGGATGAAATCTGAGCCCAGGTCCCGAGACTTGGTTGGAAATTACTAAATGTGCCAAGGAAGAAAAACATATTGTCTTAAATACCAGAACTGAAAACCCTCTTTTCTTCCTTCCCTCAACCTACCAATCCTGCCCCTCATGCCACTCCTCTCAAGATCCAAAAATTAACTGGGGAAAAAATGGTTGAACACCAACTCAAGGGTCTTTGTTGTAATTGTGATGAAAAATATTTTTTGGGGCACAAGTGTAAGGAACAAAATATTTTTATAGTCATTTATGACACAAGGAGGCCGAAGTTTCCTCTATGGAAGAACTACCCCCAACAGATGATCCTAATCCGCCCCCTGATCCACCATAAGTTGAACTGTTGATTTCGTTGGATGCCCTCACTGACTTATTTGCTCACCAAACCCTCATGCCAATTGGATACATTAAGCACATGAAAGTCATAATCCTTTTTTACAGTGCCATCACACACAATTTTATTCATCGTTGCATTTCCTAGGAAATCGAGTGTTATATCCATGCAGTTAACAATTTTCAAATCATGATTTTCAATGTAGGTTCCATGAAATGTGGTGGACGTTGTGAAAATGTGCATCTACAAATTGGTCACTACCACCTGAAATATCATATGTTTGTTATCGACATGGGAGGTTGTGACACTATGCTCAATGTTGAATGGTTACACACTCTCGACCCCATACTCATGGACTTTAAGGACCTAAACATACAATTCCAACATGAGGGACAACCATATAAATTCCAAGGCATCACACCAGGTTCACCTGAGATCATCAGTTCCCACTGAGTGGAAAATATGTTGATACTAAGAGGGGGAGCGTGACTCAATATCAATTATAATTTAGCACCTTTTAAAAACTTTAGCTTTTCAATCAAATAAATGCATCTCAATATACAATAAAGAGCATAAGAGCAAATACACAATGCACAATAGATTTACGTGGAAATCCAAATGGAAGAAAACCACATAATGTTTTTCTTATATAATAACAAGATTGCATTGATAGGAAGCTACAACTTCCAAGATTCTCCAGCTCCAACTGGAAGGAGGCACCAACCTCCTGATTTACAAGAACCAACCTGAAGGAAGCTACAACAACCTATATTCTCCAGTTCCAACTGGAAGGAGGCTCCAACCCCCTTTCCTTTCCCCTTCCTTCCACCCTTAAATATGTATATAAAAGAATCAACATGTCATTGTCACTATCACTGCCACTGTATCTGTCTATATCATTGATACATGTTGGCCCTTGGTTATGGAAGTAAGCGAAGACTAAGGAAGAAAAGACGAAATGTGAACTGCGTGGCAGACACAGTGGCTAATACTGGGTTGAAGTGAGAAAAAGAGAAGAAAAGACAGAGCGAAGTAAGAGAAAGCAAGTTGTTGGACAATAAGATCGAGGATGATAGATCAGCAAGGAAGATGGATCGTGGAAAACTCAACGAGCTGAAAAAATCCACCAATGGATGCTTTGGAGCACCTCATGGGAAAGAAGGAAATGTAGGCTGGCGAAGCCCATAAAATGTGGGTCAAGTTGACCTAGGGTTTTGACACCTAGGTTTCGGCCTAAGGATATTGGTGAACTATTGTAATGTATAAATAAAGGTCAAGAGGACCTGGGATGGGTTCATTCAGAGTTCGTTGATGTATGAAGAGTGATTGTTGTTAATGTGAGAGAGAAGTATTGTGCTGTGAGAGCATTCTATATTGTAAGATCTTCAGCTGGGTGTGAAGATTAACTCTGCAGCTGGGTGTGTAGGGAAGGGATATGGAGAGAAAGGAGAAGGAGAGAAAGATATGCAAACTAAGAGCATAGATAGAACTGTATGCTTTCACCTAATATATTATAAAGCACAGTTCTGTGGACGCAGCCCTAGGGAGAGGGTGAACCACATATATCTTGTGTTGGGTGTGATTGATTTTGTGTTCTTTACTTCTATTACTCTTATGATGCATTAGTATGTTAGATCTAACATATAACTGTGTGAAGTAGGTCTAAGTTGGTAAATGATATCTAGATGTCGTGTTGTTCTTGTATTGGATCCACTTTGTATTTCCTGTGGTTGTAGACACCTGTGTCCTGCAACCCCCTATTGCTACTTCGGGTGAAACTGCATCTGCCTCGCAGGTGCTGCCAAAAGGGCCAGTAGTTAGGGCTTGTTGGTGCGCTCTTAGAGATGAACCTTGGGTCTGCACCTGTGCCAACAAATGGTTCTGTTGTCAGGACAAGGATCTTCTAGAGGGAATGTCAAGGTGGTTTCCATCGAAGATAGAGATTCAAAAGTGGATAGAAGAACAAGAAAAAGACTTCGAGTATGGAGTATGGAGTATTAAGAACGTCACTGACGAATCAGTTAAGAGAGCTCAATTTAGTACTACCCTAAGGGACCATGCACTGAGTTGGTACATGAAACTTGTCCAAGGAATTGCACAGCCTAAATCGCTGAATGAGATCAAGAATGCATTGGTTTCAGAATTCAAGAAACCCAAGTCGGAGTCACAATGCATTACAGAGCTGAAATAAATCAAGCAGAGAGTAGTTGAACCTGTTTGGGAATTTGATTAGAGGTTTAAGACCTTAACGGGACGACTGAATTTTTAGATCCCAGACGAGCAGAACAAGGAATGGTTCATTGTTGCTCTCTTACCACACATCAGAGTCCCTCTAATGCAACAGAAGCACTTCGCAGGTTGAGGCACTAAAGATTGCCATGAAACTAGAATCAACCCCTATGGGAGAATCCAGCTCAGGTATGAGTCAAATTTTAAGTTAGTTAACTAGCTTGTCTCTGCAGGTCGAAGATACGAATAAATATAAGGGAAAAGATAAAAGAGAAGATATATGATGCATTAGATGCAAATCAGAAGGCCATGACAAGGAGCATTGTCCCCTATTTCACGAGTACTTGGCATCTGGAGCTCTGATCCCTTTGAAGCAAGTTACCCTACCTTGGTGCAAGGTATGTAGAAATAGACATCGCCCTGGTGAATGCTATTACATGAAAAAATATGTTAAGACACAAAATTTGTATTGCACGTTCTGTAAGTCGGTAGGGCATGATGATAGGGAATGTAGGGCTTATGACCTCATGCATGAAAGGTCAAGGGATATATACAAAATTCAAGGCGAAGTACAACAAGAAGGGAACACTATGCAGTATAATTCCCCAGGAAGAGGAAACTTCAACCCTCGTGGTGGATTCAAAGGAAGAGGATGAGAAGGAGGCATGGGTCGAGGTTAAGGTCAGATCATATGTTACAACTACACAGATCCAAGAAATTTGGAAAGGGACTGTCAGAACCCTTGTACCACTTGCAGTTACTGCAACTCATTTGAGCATGTTATTGAATATTGTCCTGCGTTGTTAGCCAAACTTCAGGAAAGACGAGGAGGAAACCAACAAGTACAACTCATCTTAGCAGAACCTCATGGAGAGGATCCCAGAGTCGCTGTAATCAATAGAGGAGGTGTTGTTATAGGAGAAGACAGAGTGACCCCAGGAAAGACCACAAAAGAATCATGAGTCAGAAAAGCTGCAGAGAAGACACAAGTGTTTGATGCAAGGAAAGAAAAACAAACATTTGAGGAGGCAAGAAAAGAATTTGGGAGAGACCAGGGTTCTTCATCAAAGACACGACCATAAGTATAAGAATGTGGAATGCCTCCAACATTCGATCAGTCTGCTTCGCCAGGAGTAGGAAAAGAGGTAAGCAAGCTCATGGAATTCTTATGTACTTGCCTTAATTTGATTAAGGATGAAAGAATTTTACAAGAGCTAAAACATTTAATCAGATAATATGAGCTAGGAAAGGTAGATCCCTTGATGAATAGAGAAGTACACCAAGTATCTAAAAAGAGAAGGACAAATAAGGAACTACACCTAAATGCTCAAATTGGAGAGTATGATATAGACTACGTGGTCCTCGACTTAGGGTCGGAAGTCAATGTCATGACGAAGCAGACCTGGGCATTGATGGGAAAGCCTAAGCTGATTTATTCCCCTATCAGGCTTAGGATGGCTAATCAGCAGGAAGTAAGCCCCTTCGGAAGACTAGAGCATATCCCTGTGGACATCAATGGAGTAAGGATGTTTGCAGACTTCGAGGTGATTGAGATAGTTGATGATAATTGTCCTTACCCTGTGTTGTTAGGAATTGATTGGGCTTTCAATAATTCCACTGTGGTTGATTTAAAGAAAAGAAGAATGACGTTTGAAGGAGATGGAATTAGGGTCATTGCACCTTTGGATCCTAATGAAGGTTGCAGGTATACCGAGTCCATCAGAGAAGAAGACCATGCATATGAACTAGAAAACATATACAAATTGACAGCCAGACAACAAGATTACATTAATCCTACAACAGATGGGAACTTAAGCTGGCGAAGTGACAATGCATGTTCATTAGACTCAGAGGAATCACTGGAGAACTGGCAGAAAAAAATGTATGAATTATCTACAAGGAGATTTGCTACACTGACCAGGGAAGTTCGTTGGATTGGAACAAAATTAAGTAACTTGCCCACCTTTGATGGTCTAAATAATTTAGAAGCCTTCTTGTTGGAATTTGAAGAAATTGTACCAATACAACAAAGGTTGTTGGCACTGGATGAGGCCTTGAAAGAAACTCCAGCAAGATGGTGGGGAACACACAAAAACAACATTACAGACTGGGTACAATGTCGCACTTTGATGACAACGCAGTTTTCAGAACAAGTAGAAGGTTGAGAAGTTAGATACACAGGTCGAAGATGTCCGAAGGACCATGTGTGAAGTTGCGAGAAATCCTGGAGCAACATTTCTCAAGAGTAGTGGGTGCACAAATTCATTAACACGCTGGACACAACCCCTATCAATTGGTATCTTCAATAAGAACTGCACCTCATCATTGCATATTGGGAAGGTATGACTCAGAACTTTGTAACTATCTTTTTATTTGAAAGCCAATATCCTATAGTGGATCAAGCGTTACAGATTGTAAAACAGAGAGTCTTTGAGGAGGCACCTAGCCTCCCTGCTGAGCAAGAAGAGGATGAATGGACTGCGCCTCTTCAGAAATTGCAAGGTTGTTACAATATCAATGCGGATGAAGACGATCATCCCAGGAATGTGGACATCACAGAAACAAAAGGACAGAGAGACATAGAAGGACTAGGAGTTGAGATACCTTTTATTGGACAACCAATTGAAATCAAGAAAGTCAACATTGGAACAGAACAAACATCGAAGCTTGCAAACGTTGGAGATTACTGGGATGCTGCCACTATTGACAAGATCACAAAATTACTGCATGAATAACAGGACTTGTTTCCAATGAAGTTCACTGATATTCTTAGATAATCCAAAATACAATTATCATAGTTTATAAAGTTAGAATAAAATGATTATTAATTTAGAATATTAAATTAATAATCTAGAATATGTGATTAATAAATATAGACTTTTAGAAATAAATTATTGTTGTAAAAGATATGACTCTAGAGAGGTGTCGTATCTTAGGCTCTAAAATAGGAGTATTGTTTTAAGATTGTTAAGATAGAATTTATTGTAAATGGACATTTGTTTATTTAATAAGTGATCCATATCTTAAGTTTGTTAGGACATTTAGCTTATATATAGCTCATTGCAAGAGTATTGAGTTGTTCGGGTGTAAACTCTTGCAAAGTTTCTTATGTAATTTATTTTCTTATTAATAAAAGTGTGTGTCTGAGGACACTTCGGCCATTATTGTGGTATCAGAGCTCCAATAATGCTGCTGAATTGAAGAAGAGATTTGCTGATTTGAGGAAGAGATCCCAGCGTTATAGACCAAGAAAAGTCGGTGCATACTCTATCAGTAAATCGGTCAGTTATTGTTCAATTTTTTTTTTAAAAAAAGGGAAAAGAAATTGTTTTTATTTTCAGATTTTAGTCATTAGACTCAGACAAATTGATTTTGCAAATTGCAAATCCTAAAAATTGACAAATTTGTCCATGGCGAATTAGTTTCTGGCAAAGAAATTTTTTGTATTAAACATTCAGTCTTCTGCCATTAAATGCTGTGTAATTTCTGAGTAATTACTGGCGAATTAATTATCACTATTACAAGCATTTAGATTCAAAGATTTCCTCTCTGCATAAGCCCTCAGTTTCTTTATGGTAGGAACTGTCTCCAAAGAATCTCTCCACGCTTCAAACAACCTCAACTCCTCATCAATAATAACCTGAGCTTCCAGAGCCTTTTTCTGTCTGTCCTCCTTTTTTGCTGCAACCACTTTCTTGAGATCATCAACATTATATACCCTGGTTGAATTTACTTATGAAACACAGGCACCCACATTCCTAAGTAAATCACAATATCTATGAAAAGTCGAATCCCTCCCAGTTCTGCAGACACGGGAGGAAGAATTTCATAATGCTCTTTCAGAAATAATGGTGTTTGTGATTCTGTGCTCATGAAGACTACATCTGCCTCTGCAGCACTATTAAGCATCTCAGTAAGAGATAATCGAACACACGTGGAGTGAGAGAGGATCGAACACGCGACCTTAGTTCCCAGCCTCCAAGTGCAGTTTTAAATCAACAATCTGAAGCTACAGCCAGCGGATCGCACACATTTTTCAACCGTATTCTGTCCTCGGATTGCAGTCCTTAAGGCCGGTCACTGCTATCCACCACGGTGCTCCATGGGCTTTGGCATCCAAATAGTTTGCAGCCACGATAAGTTTAGCAGAAGAGGATGTAGAACCACTACCGTTTTCAAGGGAGAGTCCAGGAATTTCGTATGAGGAAGCTTCTCTTTAGGGGCAGCTGATATTTACAAACCACAATTCAACAAGCTTCAATTTTGGATTGGCCATTCTAGTCGCTACAACAGTATTGTGGTCTCCTGCACGTGCACGTTTATCACCCAATGCTCAAAGTCTATCTCCAAAACTTTGGAGTGTGTCACCCAGTAATTCAATATAATGAAATCTACTTTTGAAAGATGACATAGCATCAGGTAGCTTCATACACCAGTGCAGTTCGAATGTACTTTTGATCTAGTCAATACTACTTATGGTGTTTGGACATAGATG
>JASDQU010374753.1:66546-85730 GCA_032191745.1 Picea mariana | reverse complement strand
GTTTTTCATTAGTTAACTAATTGACACTTAAATTGTTGATGTGCTTCGATTGGTGAATTGAATAATGTCCCATACAACATTCAATGTGATTATGGATTGTGCATTGGGAACCATAAACTATAACCCAAGACCACAACCATTTAAATTTTCCGAATTACTAGTCTTTTGTTAATTCATCAACTACAATGCTAATTTTCATATATTATGAATTGGTGGCTCCACCAATAGAGTATTTTGTTATTTAATTAAGACATTGGTTGCCTCGCTAAATTGTTCGTGTGAAACATGTTGTGTACACCTGGTTATACAATTGATTGGATGGTTTCTTTGTCATCCCTTTAAGTTATTAGCTACGTAATCACACCCTACAATGTTCTCTTGTATTGTTCAGGACAAAGAAACAATATGTTGTGGCCTAGAGGATGAAATCTGAGCCCAGGTCCCTAGACTTGGTTGGAAATTACTAAATGTGCCAAGGAAGAAAAACATATTGTCTTAAATACTAGAACTGAAAACCCTCTTTTCTTCCTTCCCTCAACCTACCAATCCTGCCCCTCATGCCACTCCTCTCAAGATCCAAAATTTAACTGGGGAAAAAATGGTTGAACACCAACTCAAGGGTATTTGTTGTAATTGTGATGAAAAATATTTTTGGGGGCACAAGTTTAAGGAACAAAAGATTTTTATAGTCATTTCTAACACAAGGAGGCCGGATTTTCCTCTCTGGAAGAACTACCCCCAACAGATGATC
Source organism: Picea mariana (assembly GCA_032191745.1). Classification (NCBI taxonomy): domain Eukaryota; kingdom Viridiplantae; phylum Streptophyta; class Pinopsida; order Pinales; family Pinaceae; genus Picea; species Picea mariana. The sequence continues at coordinate 84,979 of JASDQU010374753.1, read as the reverse complement.
CTAATCCGCCCCCTGATCCACCATAAGTTGAACTGTTGATTTCGTTGGATGCCCTCACTGACTTCTTTTCTCACCAAACCCTCATGCCAATTGGATACATTAAGCACATGAAAGTCATATTCCTTTTTTAAAGTGCCATCACACACAATTTTATTCATCGTTGCATTTCCTAGGAAATCGAGTGTTATATCCATGCAATTAACAATTTTCAAATCATGATTTTCAATGTAGGTTCCATGAAATGTGGCGGACGTTGTGAAAATGTGCATCTACAAATTGGTCACTACTACCTGAAATATCATATGTTTGTTATCGACATGGGAGGTTGTGACACTGTGCTCAATGTTGAATGGTTACACACTCTCGACCCCATACTCATGGACTTTAAGGACCTAACCATACAATTCCAACATGTGGGACAACCATATAAATTCCAAGGCATCACACCAGGTTCACCTGAGATCATCAGTTCCCACTGAGTGGAAAATATGTTGATACTAAGAGGGGGAGCGTGACTCAATATCAATTATAATTTAGCACCTTTTAAAAACTTTATCTTTTCAATCAAATAAATGCATCTCAATATACAGTGAAGAGCATAATAGAAAATACACGATGCACAATAGATTTACGTGGAAATCCAAATGGAAGAAAACCACATAATGTTTTTCTTATATAATAACAAGATTGCATGGATAGGAAGCTACAACTTCCAAGATTCTCCAGCTCCAACTGAAAGGAGGCACCAACCTCCTGATTTACAAGAACCAACGTGAAGGAAGCTACAACAACCTATATTCTCCAGTTCCAACTGGAAGGAGGCTCCAACCCCCTTTCCTTTCCCCTTCCTTCCACCCTTAAATATGTATATAAAAGAATCAACCCGTCATTGTCACTATCACTGCCATTGTATCTGTCTCTATCATTGATACATGTTGGCCCTTGGTTATGGAAGTAAGCGAAGACTAAGGAAGAAAAGACTAAATGTGAATTGCGTGGCAGACACAGTGACTCATACTGGGTCGAAGTGAGCAAAAGAGAAGAAAAGACAGAGCGAAGTAAGAGAAAGCAAGTCATTGGACAATAAGATCGAGGATGATAGATCAGCAAGGAAGATGGATCGTGGACAACTCAACGAGCTGAAAAAATCCACTAATGGATGTTTTGGAGCACCTCATGGGAAAGAAGGAAAGGCAGGCCGGCGAAGCCCAGAAAACGCGGGTCAAGTTGACCTAGGGTTTTGGTGTCTAGGGTTTTGACACCTAGGTTTCGGCCTAAGGATATTGGTGAACTATTGTAATGTATAAATAAAGGTCAAGAGGACCTGGGATGGGTTCATTCAGAGTTCGTTGATGTATGAATAGTGATTGTTGTTAATGTGAGAGAGAAGTATTGTGCTGTGAGAAAATTCTATATTGTAAGATCTTCAGGTGAGTGTGAAGATTAACCCTACAACTGGGTGTGCAGGGAAGGGATACGGAGAGAAGGGAGAAGGATAGAAAGATATGCAAACTAAGAGCATAGATAGAATTGTATGCTTTCACCTAATATATTATAAAGCACAGTTCTGCGGATGCAGCCCTAGGGAGAGGGTGAACCACATATATCTTCTGTTGTGTGTGATTGATGTTGTGTTCTTTACTTCTATTACTCTGATGATGCATTAGTATGTTAGATCTAACATATAACTGTGCGAAGTAGGTCTAAGTTGGTAAATGATATCTAGATGTCGTGTTGTTCTTGTATTGGATCCACTTTGTATTTCCTCTGGTTGTAGACACCTGTGCCCTGCAACCCCCTATTGCTACTTCGGGTGAAACTGCATCTGCCTCGCAGGTGCTGCCAAAAGGGCCAGTAGTTAGGGCTTGTTGGTGCACTCTTAGAGATGAACCCTGGGTCTGCACCTGTGCCAACAAATGGTTCCGTTGTCAGGACAAGTATCTTCTAGAGGGAATGTCAAGGTGGTTTCCATAGAAGATAGAGATTCAAAAGTGGATAGAACAACAAGAAAAAGACTTCGAAGAAGCCTAGAACAAGAACCATAAGATTAACAGAGAGGACTGGTTGGGAAGGTATATCTTTACCGATATACATGAGATTTTATTTGAAGGAGTTCACCAGGAGTTATACGAGTGGTTAGCCAAATTAGTAGATACCCAGTTTGAGATCAGATCTAGACCACCTATGGTTTGGACGTCGACGTTGATCAAGAAGGTCAAGAGATTTGATAACTTCGTGTCAAGAGCAGTATATCACTGGTTCGATAGAACTATTAGAGGGTACATCGATTTTTCCATTGACAGAGTTGAGTCGTATAGCCAATCAGAGAGGTATTTCTTTAAGGGACCGAGAGGGAAATTTTTACAATTTTTGAAGTTGAATATCAAGATGCTATTGCATGAGAAGAACATCTTGAAGATACAGTAGAGGGTCGGGTTGAAAAGTTAATGTTCAAGAATTCAGACAGTGACATCGACGCAGAGGTGGGACATACGCGCAGTGGGAGAATCTTCAGAGAGGTCCCTCTGGTGAACTTGTTTGAATAAAACCACAAACCACTAGTACAAGACAGAGGGTTTTACGGTGCAGAGGAAGAAGAACTATTGAACGAGGAACATTCAGATTCCTCTAGGGCATAGGAAGGGAAAATTGAAGAACCTCACCAGGAAGAATCACAAACTTCAGGAATTGCGCAAACTGTTGAAGTAAGTATTATTACTCCTCCTGTTGTTTTAGCAACATTAAGCAATCAGAGTAGTCAGAGTCACCAAAGCACTCAGAGGACTATCACTAGCGGTTCAACACATACTCAGTCAGGAAACCTAGGAAGATCTATGGCAGATGAGATGAGGCTCCCTATCTTTAAGGGAGATGGATCTGAATATCCTGATTAGTACTAGTTTTTATGTGAATCTGTATGGAGTATTAAGAATGTCACTGACGAATCAGTTAAGAGAGCTCAATTTAGTACTACCCTAAGGGACCGTGCACTGAGTTGGTACGTGAAACTTGTCCAAGGAATTGCACAGCCTAAATCGCTGAATTAGATCAATAATGTGTTGGTTTCAGAATTCAAGAAACCCAAGTCGGAGTCACAATGCATTACATAGATGAAATAAATCAAGTAGAGAGTAGTTGAACCTATTTGGGAATTTGATTAGAGGTTTAAGACCTTAACAAGACGACTGAATTTTCAGATCCCAGACGAGAAGAACAAGGAATGGTTCATTGCTGCTCTCTTACCAGACATCAGAGTCCCTCTAATGCAACTGAATCACTTCGCAGGTTGAGGCACTAAAGATCGCCATGAAACTAGAATCAACCCCTATGGGAGAATCCAGCTCAGGTATGAGTCAAATTTTAAGTTAGTTAACTAGCTTGTCTCTGCAGGTCGAAGATACGAATAAAGATAAGGGAAAAGATAAAAGAGAAGATATCTGATGCATTAGATGCAAATCATAAGGCCATGACAAGGAGCATTGTCCCCTATTTCATGAGTAATTGGCATCTGGAGCTCTAATCCCTTTGAAACAAGTTACCCTACCTTGGTTCAAGGTATGTAGAAATAGACATCGCCCCGGTGAATGCTATTACATGCAAAAATATGTTAAGACACCTGCAAATTTGTATTGCACGTTCTATAAGTCGGTAGGGCATGATGATAGGGAATATAGGGCCTACGACCTCATGCATGAAATTTCAAGGGATATATACAAAATTCAAGGCGAAGTACAACAAGAAGGGAACACTACGCAGTATAATTCCCCAGGAAGAGGAAACTTCAACCCTCGTGGTGGATTCAGAGGAAGAAGATGAGAAGGAGGCATGGGTCGAGGTTAAGGTCAGATCATATGTTACAACTACACAGATCCAGGACATTTGGAAAGGGACTGTCAGAACCCTTGTACCACTTGCAGTTACTCAAACTCATTTGAGCATGTTATTGAATATTGTCTTGCATTGTTAGCCAAACTTCAGGAAAGACGAGGAGGAAACCAACAAGTACAACTCATCTTAGCAGAACCTCATGGAGAGGATCCCAGAGTCGCTCTAATCAATAGAGGAGGTGTTGTTACAGGATAAGACAGAGTGACCCCAAGAAAGACCACAAAAGAATCATGAGTCAGAAAAGCTGCAGAGAAGACACAAGTGTTTGATGCAAGGAAAGAAAAACAAACATTTGAGGAGGCAAGAAAAGAATTCGGGAGAGACCAGGGTTCTTCATCAAAGACACGACCAGAAGTATAAGAATGTGGGATGCCTCCAACATTCGATCAGTCTGCTTCGCCAGGAATAGGAAAAGAGGTAAGCAAGCTCATGGAATTCTTATGTACTTGCCTTAATTTGATTAAGGATGAAAGCGTTGTACAAGAGCTAAAACATTTAATCAGATAATATGAGCTAGGAAAGGTAGATCCCTTGATGAATAGAGAAGCACACCAAGTATCTAAAAAGAGAAGGACAAATAAGGAACTACACCTGAATGCTCAAATTGGAGAGTATGATATAGACTACGTGGTCCTCGACTTAGGGTCAGAAGTCAATGTCATGACGAAGCAGACCTGGGCACTGATGGGAAAGCCTAAGCTGATTTATTCCCCTATCAGGATCAGGATGGCTAATCAGCAAGCAGTAAACCCCTTCGGAAGACTAGAGCATATCCCTGTGGACATCAATGGAGTAAGGACATTTGTATACTTCGAGGTGATTGAGATAGTTGATGATAATTGTCCTTACCTTGCGTTGTTAGGAATTGATTGGGCTTTCAATAATTCCACTGTGGTTGATTTAAAGAAAAGAAAAATGACGTTTGAAAGAGATGGCCTTAGGGTCATTGCACCTTTGGATCCTAATGAAGGTTGCAGGTATACCGAGTTCATCAGAGAAGAAGACCACGCATATGAACTAGAAAACATATACAAATTGACAGCCAAACAACAAGATTACATTAATCCTACAACACATGGGAACTTAAGCTGGCGAAGTGACAACGCATGTTCATCAGACTCAGAGGAGTATTGTTTTAAGATTGTTAAGATAGAATTTATTGTAGATAGACACTTATTTATTTAATAATTGATCCATATCTTAAGTTTGTTAGGACATTTAGCTTATATATATCTCATTGCAAGAGTATTGAGTTGTTCAGGTGTAAACTCTTGCAAAGTTTCTTATGTAATTTCTTTTCTTATTAATAAAAGTGTGTGTCTGAGGACACTTCGGCCATTATTGTGGTATCATAGCTCCAGTAATGCTGCTGAAATGAAGAAGAGATTTTCTGATCCGAGGAAGAGATCCCAGTGTTATAGACCAAGAAAATTCGGTGCATACTCTGTCAATAAATCGGTCAGTTATTGTTCAATTTTTTTTTTTTTAAAAGGGAAAAGAAATTGTTTTTATTTTCAGATTTCAGTCATTAGACTCAGACAAATTGATTTTGCAAATTGCAAATCCTAAAAATTGACAAATTTGTCCATGGCGAATTAGTTTCTGGCAAAGAAATTTTTTGTATTAAACATTCAGTCTTCTGCCATTAAATGTTGTGTAATTTCTGAGTAATTACTGGCGAATTAATTATCATTGTTATAAGAATTTAGATTCAAAGATTTCCTCTTTGCATAAGCCCTCAGTTTCTTTATGGTAGGCACTGTCTCCAAAGAATCTATCCACGCTTCAAACAACCTCAACTCCTCATCAATAATAACCTGAGCTTCCAGAGCCTTTTTCTGTCTGTCCTCCTTTTTTGCTGCAACCAGTTTCTTGAGATCATCAACATTATATACCCTGGTTGAATTTACTTATGAAACATAGGCACCCACATTCCTAAGTAAATCACAATATCTATGAAAAGTCGAATCCCTCCCAGTTCTGCAAACACAGGAGGAAGAACTTCAGCATGCTCTTTCAGAAATAATGGTGTTTCTGATGCTGTGCTCATGAAGACTACATCTGCCTCTGCAGCACTATTAAGAATCTCAGTAAGAGAGAATCGAACACACGTGGAGTGAGAGAGGATCGAACACGCGACCTTAGTTCCCAGCCTCCAAGTGCAGTTTTAAATCAACAATCCGAAGCTACAGCCAACGGATCACACACATTTTTCAACTGTATTATGTCCTCGGATTGCAGTCCTCAAGGTCGGTCACTGTTATCTGCCACGGTGCTCCATGGGCTTTGGCATCCAAACAGTTTGTAGCCACAATAATTTTAGCAAAAGAGGATGTCGAGCCACTACCGTTTTCAAGGGAGAGTCCAGGAATTTCGTATGAGGAAGCTTCTCTTTAGGGGCAGCTGATATTTCCAAACCACAATTCAACAAGCTTCAGTTTTGGATCGGCCATTCCAGTTGCTACAATAGTATTGTGGTCTCCTGCACGTGCACGTTTATCACCCAATGCTCAAAGTCTATCTCCAAAACTTTGGAGTGTGTCACCCAGTAATTCAATATAATGAAATCTACTTTTGAAAGMTGACATAGCATCAGGTAGCTTCATACACCAGTGCAGTTCGAATGTACTTTTGATCTAGTCAATACTACTTATGGTGTTTGGACATAGATGRCACTTAACTTATRCTATGTTCGAGGAGTTYTTTTGTTGGATGGTTAGTCTTGATTACCYRGATATTTTCTTGACATTATAATATTCACTATTGYCGGGTTGTTTATTTAGAGTGGTGCGTTTGTAAAGCATGTCTTCAAAYGCGCAGGTCTTCATAAGTGGGAATAAATTCATGTAAACTGGTGTKTTTTAAGGTTACTTAAACTTGGTTGTCTTCCAAGTGCATTTATAAAGGTTGTCTTCATTTTGTAACTTGAAGTAATTATTTTTTTTTTACTTTGAGGGGGGGCAAAATTGCCATATTTTTTGTAAAAGTGTAAAATTTTGAAATTTCCTTGGAATTTGACTAGAGCCAAGTACAAATCTCAGTCATTTTTTCCTTTTTTCAACGACTATACGAGGGTCAAGGCCAAGCCCCGATATCGTCTTTGGTGTGATGCGTCTGGTGTGTTGTTCATCTTCATATTTCTTGGCGTGATTATTTCTGGTGCATAAATTCATCAAACTACAATGTCAAAATTAATTAATTTATTCTCCGACTCAGATAAACTTGAAGGCACAAAATCATACAAAACATAGAAACGACTCATTGAAATCACTCTCATTTACAATGAACTTTGGCGTGATATCTGTAATGAAGATACTAAGCCCACTAAGCCGACAGATGCAGTGACATTAGAAAAATGGGAAGTTAAAAATGCCAAAGCATTAACACTTATTAAATCTTCAGTTAATGATGAGATGTATGTTCATATTGAAAATACGACTGATGCGTGGTCTTCTTTGAAATTTTTTAAAGATTTATTTGATACTCAGCCTGAATCCAAGAAAGTTGATCTTCAATTAAAGTTGCTTCAACAAAAATTCACTGAAGGAGGTGATGTCCATGAATATATTTCAAGACTTAAGAACATTAAGAAGGAAATACTAAATGCGGGTTTTCAAACAGTAGATGATAGTTTTATGACCAAAATCTTAATAGCTGGATTGCCTTCTTCCTATACACATTTTTTGGAGACTTTACAAGTCACTGGCAAGTTAGACAAGCTTACATTTGATGAACTAAGTGAACTATTATCACAACACAATAAAACTTTTGGAAAGAAAAAAACAAGTTGGCGAAGATGTTTTTTTCACAGAAGCAAGCACAAGTAAGACTTCTAGTGACAGTTATAGAAACAGAGGAGGAGGAAATTTTGTACAAAGTCGTGGATGAGGTCAACATAGAGATATCAATTTTCAAGGCAGAGGCAATAGTCAAGGCAGAGGCAACAGTCAAGGAAGAGGGTATTTTCAAGGTAGAGGAAACAATCAAGGCAGAGGATATTTTCACGCAAGAGGAAATAGTCAAGGCAGAGGCTCTTTTCAAGGCAACAGTCAAGGCAGAGGACAGACTCCGTCCAGAAATCAAAGCAGGGGTAGAGGAAAAAATTTCGGCAGAGGGATAGACTTCAGTCGAATTGTTTGTAGAAGGTGTAACAAAGTTGGTCATTATGCAGAAGATTGTCACACTTCCATTGATAAAATCGCCAAGTTTCATCAAAACACAGCACAATTTGTAAATGATCGACAGGATGATGATTCAGAATATGTGTTTACCTCATCTTCAACATTACAGATTTCCACTGATTTTCAAAGTGATTATGAAGATGCTTGTATTTTAGATTCAGGAGCATCTCAACACATGACTTTCAGACGTGACTTCTTTTGGAATTTTCAAGAATGCCATCTTAATTCTGTTTTTCTTGCAGATAATACTAAACGTACTCCTTATGGAAGAGGAGTCGTTAAAGTTTATTTACCTGATATTGGAGAACGACTAATTTCAAATGTATGGTATGTACCCACTTTTAAAAAGAATTTATTGTCTTTAGTCACAATTCGACAAGCAGGACATCAGGTAATTATGGAAGATGGCTTGGTAAAGATAAATTCAGTCAAACAAAATATGAAAACAGTGATGACAGGATATGAAGACGGAAAACTGTTAAGGATGAAAGGAACAATTATTCCAAGACATTCAGACTTTCCAGGATCAGTAAGTACAGGTATCTCCCCTATCAGATTGTGGCATGTGAGATATGGACATCTCAACTTTGATAGTCTGTCTCAACTGCAAAAACAAGGGATGGTTAAGGGACTTCCCACTTTCAAAAAGGACACTTCAAAATGTGAAGCATGAATTTATGGCAAACAAAGTCGAGAAAGTTTTTCAACAAGTTCATGGCATGCAAATCGGCGGTTGCAACTAGTTCACAACGATGTTTGTGGACCCCTAGAAACTTCTTTCGGTGGTTGCAAATATTTTTTACTCTTTGTTGATGATTTTAGTAGACTAACTTGGGTTTACTTCTTGAAGAAAAAGTCAGAAGTATTTGAAAAATTTAAGATTTTTCGACAACTTGTTGAAAATGAAGTTAAAGAAAAGATAGGTACACTCAGGACAGATAATGGTGGAGAATTCACTTCCAATGAATTCAACACTTATTGCACAAACAATGGAATAAAAAGACATCTTACTAATTTCTACACTCCTCAACAAAATGGAGTTGTAGAATGAATGAATCACACTTTGTTAGGAATGGAAAGATCTATGTTGAGTTTTAAAAGGTTAAGTTCTACATATTGGGAAGAAGCTATCCATACAACTATCTACTTAAGGAACAGATCTCCAACTGCTTCTTTGGATGGAATCACACCTTATGAAGCATGGTTTGGTTTCAAACCTCGAGTTAAACATCTTAGAGTTTTTGGATCAGTATGTTATGCCTTAGTTCCGAAAGAAAAACGAACTAAGCTTGACTCAAGAAGCTTGAAATGCACAATGATTGGGTATTCTGATGAGAAGAAAGGGTATCGACTTTTGTCCAATGGAAAATTTATTGTGAGCAGGGATGTCATTTTTGATGAAACTGAAAGTAAAAGTGCTGACGAAATAGAAAGCTTCTTCAAAAGTTAGAAACTAAAGGAAATCAAAGAAAAGGAAAATCTCAAAGTCAGCCAAATTCACATAATTGGTATGAACTTGATTTTCCTTCATCTGAAGATGTTTCATCCAGTCCAGTTATTTCGACAACATCATCTGGTTCTTCCCGCAGTTCATCTGAATATCCTAGAAGCGACAATTCATCTGACAATGATTCTCCACCTCCAAATTATTCAACTGATCGACGAACATCAGTTTACATTAATCCAATTTACAATAATGGTAATTCAGATCACCAAACCAGTGAACATCAACTACCAAAATGGGCAGTTCAACTTTTGAAAGATGTAAGGCCTGATGAGAAAAATAAAACGGGAACACGGGGATCACACAACAATGAAGGGAATTTTTCCTTAGTAGCACATGATTTTACTGAACCTTCCACCTACAAAGAAACAGTCAAACATAACGAATGGCAACAGGCTATGGTTGAGGAATATCAAGCAGTCATTGATAATAACACTTGGAAACTTGTCGATTGTTCTACAGGTGTTAAACCCATCGGATGCAAATGGGTTTATAGAATTAAATTCAATCAACATGGTGAAATTGACAAGTATAAATCCCGAATTGTGGCTAAAGGTTTTGCGCAGCAAGAAGGCATTGATTATGAGGAAACTTTTGCTCCTACCACTAAATGGAATACCATCCGATTAACACTTGCATTGGCATCTCAAAAAGATTGGAAGTTTCATCAAATGGATGTCAAAAGTTCTTTTCTCAATGGAGATTTACAGGAAGATGTATATATGCAACAACCGCCAGGATTTGAAATTGCAGGGCAGGAGCATAAAGTCTGCAAATTAATTAAGGCTTTATATGGGTTAAAGCAAGCTCCTCGAGCTTGGTTTATCAAAATGGATGAATACCTTAGGAAGGTTGGTTTTCATCACAATGAATTTGATGATACGTTGTATATATGTCAACAGGGTTCTTATCTGGTGATTCTTATTATGTTTGTAGATGATTTTCTCATTACAGGAAACAATGATGATCATATTGCATAGGTGAAAAAGGAGTTACATGCAGGTTTTAAGATGACATATTTGGGACTCCTTCACTACTATCTTGGTGTTGAAGTATTCCAACGTCCCCATAATATTTTCATTTCTCAGAGTAAGTATGCAACATAAATTCTTCAGCGATTTGGCATGCAGGATTGTAAACCATCTCTTACCCCTATGGAACAAAACTTGAAGCTTTCAAAATTTGAAGGGGGGGAATTGGTAGACAACACTATTTATAGACAGTTGATTGGCAACTTGATTTATTTGACAAACACTCGCCCAGATCTATCTTATGCAGTTAGTATTCTTTCTCGCTTTATGCAACAACCATGGGACAACCACTGGAATGCAGCCAAAAGAGTTCTTCGATATATCCAAGGAACACAAGATTTTGGGCTTCTTTACAAAAAGACTAAAAATTTTGTACTTGGTGGATTTTCAGATGCTAATTTTGCAGGGAGTATTGATGATCGCGCATCAACATCGGGTTATTTAATGAACATGGGTTCAACAGCAGTGTCTTGGAATTGTAATAAACAAGCTACAGTTGCTACTTCTATAGCAGAAGCAGAATACATCTCAGGATGGGAAGCAACATGTGAAATTGTTTGGTTACGCAGGATTTTATAGGACCTGGGCATTTCTGAAGCAGAAGCTACATCATTATTCATCGACAACCAGTCAACCATTAAACTTGCCAAGAATCCAGTTTTTCATTCAAAGACAAAGCACGTGGACACCAAGTATCATCATATCAGATCGCTTATTGCAAAGGATGTCATCAAGCCAATTTATTTTCCTTCATAAGATCAGATCTCTAACATTTTCACGAAACCTCTTGGCAGAATAAAATTTACTAAGTTCAGGGATGAACTTGGTATCTATTGTAATGTATTTTTGGATCATAGGGGGGAATGTTAGATAATCCAAAATACAATTATCATAGTTTATAAAGTTAGAATAAAATGATTATTAATTTAGAATATTAAATTAATAATCTAAAATATGTGATTAATAAATATAGACTTTTAGAAATAAATTATTGTTCTAAAAGATATGACTCTAGAGAGGTGTCGTATCTTAGGCTCTAAAATAGGAGTATTGTTTTAAGATTGTTAAGATAACATTTATTGTAAATGGAGACTTGTTTATTTAATAAGTGATCCATATCTTAAGTTTGTTAGGATATTTAGCTTATATATAGCTCATTGCAAGAGTATTGAGTTGTTCGGGTGTAAACTCTTGCAAAGTTTCTTATGTAATTTCTTTTCTTATTAAGAAAAGTGTGTGTCTGAGGACACTTCAGCCATTAGATATGAAGAGCATTAAAGGGCCCATGGGTGAGATGAATATACCCTTGAAAGCAGATGCAAGGCTAGTCAAGCAGAGACCCTACTGATTGAATCCTAAATATAAGGAGAAATTGAAGATTGAATTAGACAGAATGTTGGAAGCATGCATCATAAAACCTATTGAAGAGTTAGAATGGATTATCCCTATGGTGGTGGAGGATAAGAAGGCTGGAGAAATCAGGATCTGTGTAGATCTCAAGAAGCTGAATTATGCCTATTTGCATGACCCATTCCCTACATCATTCACGGATGAAGTGTTAGACAATTTGGGAGGATAGGAGGTCTATTCCTTCACAGATGGATTTTCAGGATACCATCAGATCAGGATTTCCAAGGAAGATCGCCATAAGAACACATTTTCCAAAGAATGGGGATCCTACTAGTACACAGTGATGTCATTTGGATTGAAGAATGCACTAACCATATTTTATAGGGTGGTGGTCGAAGCATTCATGGAGTTATTACATAAATTTTTGGAAGCATATTTTGATGATTGGACTGTTTTTAGCTTATTGAAAAATCATATTGAATGTTTAAGACTAATGTTGGATAAGTGCAGGCAATGTCAGATTTCCATGAACCTGAAGAAATGCATCTTATTTTCACCCTTTGGAGTGTTTCTAGGCCATATTGTGTGTAAGCACGGATTGTTTGTAGATCCATCTACGATTTCCATTATATTCGATTTACCCCCTCCTACTTCAGTCAGATAATTTTGCACTACGCTGGGACATACTAGATACTACAAGAAGTTCATTAAAGGATATGCACAGATCACAACACCCATGGAGAAGATTTTGAAGAAAGATTGTTAGTTTCAATGGACAAAAGAATGCCGGGAGAGCTTCAACACACTGAAACAAAAAATTGTTTCTGTGCCTATTTTGGTTTTCCCATATTGGAGCAAGGAATTTCATGTGCATGTCGATGCATCCTCTATTGCATTAGGAGAAGTGTTAGCACAATCAAGAGCTGGAGACATTGACCACCCGTTAGCCTTTGCTATAAGGAAACTATCTACATCTTAAATCAATTACACCACCACTGAGAGAGAAGGGTTAGCCATGGTGTATGCACTGCAGAAGTTTCACCACTACTTATTGGGAGGACACTTTAAGATGTTCACTAATCACTCTGCACTGAAATACCTAGTCAACAAGCCAGTTTTGGGGGGAAAAATATGAAGATGGTTTCTGCTATTTCAGGAATATGATTTTGAGATTGTGGTTAAGCCAGGGAGAATGAACGAAGGACCTAACCACTTGTCGAGGTTGGAACATCGAGAGGAACCTACTAGTTTGGAGGATACACTGTCATATGCACAGTTGTTGTCCATTAGAAAGGTTGATGATCACTTCACCGAGATAGTCCAGTTCCTGTCAACAGGAATGGCACCTCCGAAATATACAGTCACTCAGAAGAAACAACTAGTTGTTCATGCTATAGACTTTTCACTTATAGCCAAACAACTATTCAAGATGGGACCTGATGAGATCCTGAAGAGATGTGTTATGGAAGCAAAAAGACCACTGATTTTAGAAGAATCTCATGAAGGCATCGCAGGAGGACACTACGTAGGAAAATAAACAACGAAGAAGGTTCTTAGAGCTGGCCTCTGGTGGCCCACTTTACACAAGGATGCTAAGGATTACCACAAAGCCTGCGATGTATTTCAATGAGTTGGGAAACCGTCCAGAAGAGATAAGATGCCTTTAGCACCCCAGCTAATCTTACAATCATTTGAGAAATGGGCCATTGATTTCATGGGACCTATAAACCCACTCGAAAAGTGCACAGGAGCAAGGTACATAATCACTACGACATAGTACTTAACCAAATGGGCCGAAGCAAGAACAGTCAAGGATTGTAGTGCAACTACAGTTGCACGCTTCATTTTGGATGACATCATAACCAAGTTTGGATGCCCGAAGATCCTTATGAGTGATCAAGGCACACATTTTATTAATAAGACCGTTGAATCCTTGACTGAGGAATTTGCAGTTCATCATCAGAAGAGAACACCCTACCATCCACAATCGAATGGGACAATCGAAGCATTCAATAATATCTTGGAGACAACGCTGACGAAGATTTGCAGTGTGAACAGGGATGACTGGGATTTGAGAATACCAACGATGTTATGGGCCTATAGAACCACTTGCAAGAAGCTGACAATGCAGACCCCCTTTAAGTTGGCTTATGGTCTAGAAGAAGTTGTGCCGATGGAATATTTGGTCCCTAGCTTAAGAATTGCAGCCTTTATAGATATGGATGACACTGGCGCTATTCAAGAGAGGCTCGCGCAGTTGGTTGAACTAGAGGAAGACAAATTTATTGCAAGATTCCATCAGTAGGTACGGAAGGAAAGAGAAAAGGCCTACCATGACATACACATCAAGAATAAATCGTTTAAGCAAGGAGATTTGGTCTTGGTATACGACAAAACAATCATGAAGCATCCATGGAAGTTCAAAACACATTGGTTGGGGCCATATGAGGTTGTCTATGTCACAGAAGGCGGAGATGCGTAGTTGAAGACTTTGAATGGAGAATGGAAGGAAGGTTTGGTGAACGGGAGCCAGTTGAAATTGTATTATGACAACTAGTTGCCTCGCAACCATTAGTAAGAGAAAAAGAGAAAGGGTCCAGGTACCAGGTGCAGTTGAAACTGGGTACCAGAGACAAAAAATACAGTCTACACACAATGGGGGGAGGATAGAGTAGAAAGCATAGGTTTCTCCGCGCATCTTGAAGTCAAAGAAAAACAGAAGGATTAGCTCTGAAGTGCCTAGGGACGAGTCACAAGTGAGTGTTGAGCGCCTGTTGGCCCTTTCTTATGGAAGTAAGCGAATACTAAGGAAGAAAATATGAAATGCAAAATGCACGGAAGACACAGTGAATGATACTGGGTCGAAGTGAGCAAAAGAGAAGAAAAGACGAAGCAAAGTAAGAGAAAGAAATTCGTTGGACGAGAAGATCGAGGATGACAGATCATCAAGGAAAATGGACTGTGGACAACTCAGCAAGAGGAAAAAATCCACCAATGGATGCTTTGGAGCACCTCACGGGAAAGAAGGAAAGACAGGCTAGCAAAGATCGAAAAACGTGGGTCAAGTTGACCTAGGGTTTTTTTATCTAGGGTTTTGACACCTAGGTTTCGGCCTAAGGATATTGGTGAGCTATTGTAATGTATAAATAAAGGTCAAGAGGACCTGGGATGGGTTCGTTCAGAGTTCATTGATGTATGAAGAGTGATTGTTGTTAATGTGAGAGAGAAGTATTGTGCTGTGAGAGCAATACATGTGAGAGCATTATGTATTGTAAGATCTTCAGCTAGGTGTGAAGATCAACCCTGTAGCTGGGTGCACAGGGAAGGGAGATAGAGAGAAGGGAGAAGGAGAGAAATATCTGCAAGCTAAGAGCGCAGATAGAATTGTATGCTTTCACCTAATATATTGAAAAACACAGTTCTATGGATGTAGCCCTAGGGAGAGGGTGAACCATGTATATCTTGTGTTTTGTGTGATTGATGTTGTGTTATTTACTTCTGTTACTTTGATGATGCATTAGTATGTTATATCTAACATATAATTGTGTGAAGTAGTTCTAATCTAGGAAATGATATCTAGATTTCGTGTTGTTCTTGTATTGGAACCACTTTGTATTTCCTCTAGTTGTATACACATGTTTCCTGCAACCCCTTATTGCTACTTCGGGTGAGACTGCACCTACCTCGCAGGTGCTGTCGAAAGGGCCAGTAGTTAGGGCTTGTTGGTGTGATCTTAGAGCTGAACCCTGGGTATGCCCCTGTGCCAAAAATACTTAATCATCATCAAACTCGGTCCACATAGAGATACTGTTCAACATGGGTCCACATATAAAACCCAACAGCCACATAAAAACATATGTCAATCATGTGGAAAAATATCCAAAATATGAGCCTCACAAACTCGGTCCACATAGAGATCCTAGGTCCACATGGGTCCATATATAAACCCCAACAATCATATTAAAAAAAACAATGTCAAGATATCCAAGGATAAGCCTCAAATCATGTGCCAAAATATCCAAAATATGAGCCTCAAATCATGTGCAAAAATCTACAAAATATGAGCCTCAAATTATGTGCAAAAATCTCCAAAATATGAATCTCAAATCATGTGCAAAAGACAAACCTTAAATCATGTGGAAACCCTAATGCATGAGATATTAGGTCATCAAGCCTTCGTCAACTTCGCCATCAAGAGAGAAACACCTTATATACTATAGCGCACCCATAGCAATGGTCAAGACATCCTCAAAATATCCTTCATTAGAGCTCCTTATCCTCCTTGTACCTTCACTACCATACTTGTGCTAAGAGATCACAAGCTTGAATGATAAAAGTGAGAGATTCTTAATGTGTATTTATACTCTTCCAAGAACTTCCTTTACTTAACTTTAGGGCCGACCTATAACTTCTTATTTGCAACACTTTCAGGGGAAAATTCACATGATCATCTTTAAGAGGGCATATCTCCTCAATTGTGAGGAACCACGTGGTGTGCCAACTATCGTTGGAAATGGATTGATGAGAGATATCAATACATGAAGTTTTTTCATGCATTTTCAATTTCCTTGATACTCGTTTTCTTCAAACAACTATGAGGTTTCTTGGCCACACCTTCGAGGCTTCTTGTGGGCTTCTTCAAAGAGTCTTCCCATGAGGGCCATGCTTAAAGCTACACCATAAGGGGACCACTTTGGAGACTCCTTCAATTAAACCCATAGGCTTCTTCATGTTGATTACCAATGATTGACTTTGACAACAATGACAACACCATTCAACAAAAGCTACTAAACAAAGGTCCTTCTGGAGTTATTTCCCAACTTCGTTCCATTCACAATGTTCATACACCCTTTGTGCACCTTGACCTCCAATCTATACTCTCCTGACACCAATTTATCTAACACTCTTCATGGACTTCCCCCTTCCTGCGTTTCCCATGATCATTCCATTCCTCTAGTACCCAAAATTCTTCCTCCCAATTTTCACCCTTATCGTCATCTCTTTGCCCAGAAAAATGATATTGAGATTTAATTGATCAAGAATTGATAGAAGAAGGTGTTATTTGTTCTTGTACCAACCCCTATTCTTCTCCACTAGTCATGGTACTCAAGAAACAAGGCACTTGGCACGTGTGTCTTGATTTTCATGCTCTCAACAAAATAACAATCAAATAAAAATTTCACATTCTTTTCATTGATGACCTTTTGGATGAATTGAGTGGTTCCCAATACTTTACAAAAGTTAATCACCATTATGGGTATCACCAAATATGCATGAAAGAGGAACACATCCCCAAGACTGCCTTTATAATTCATGAGGGTCTCTATGAGTTCTTGGTCATGCCCTTTGGCCTCTGTAATGCCCCCTCCACTTTCAAAGTCTCATGAATCATGTATTTCATCCTTTTCTTAGTCATTTTTTTTTAGTTTTCTTTAATGATATCCACATCTATAGAAAAACTTGGCAATCTCGTCTCACCCATGTTGATCAAGTTTTCCATATATTGTCTAAGAACAAACCTTTTTCTCAAACAATCTAAATGTTGTTTCCGTGCCTCTGAAGTTGAGTACTTAGGTCATATTGTAGGAAAGGATGTTCTACGGGTGGATCCTAATAAATTTAAAGCTATGAAGAATTAGCCTCACCCTAAAACTCTTAAAATATTGTGTGGTTTCTTGGTTTTAACAGGATATTATCTCAAATTTGTTTATAATTATGGAAAAATTTCAACTCCTCTCACTACTCTCCTTAAAAATAATGCTTTCAATTAGACTCCAACAGCTGATCAATCCTTCCAAGCCTTGAAAGATTCTATGTGCACAACGTATCTCCTGGCACTACCTGACTTCACCAAGACTTTTGTCTTGGAATGTAATGCATCAGGGAAAGGAATTGGGGAAGTTGTTGTTGGACACACCTACCACACTTAGAGGGGGGGTGAATGAGTGTGGGGATTTTTTCCCAAAACTTCCCTCTTGCACAAAAACTCATCAATTTAGCATTCAACATTTACTCATTACCCATTTTTTTCATTTATAACCAATTATATGTGAGCACATATCAACAACATATATCAGCAATATATCATCAACAATTCATCACCACAATGAACACAAAGAACACAAGATGTATGTACAATTTTCTTTTTATTACGGACTACAATCCTTGGGGTTTATTAGCAACAACTGAATAGAGTACAACTCTACAAGAGCACTAGCTCTATATGCAAGACTCAGCTTGCATTCTCAGCACCAACAAAGATGAGGAAACAATCCTCAACAGATATCAATCTGTACCATAAACAAGAGCATCAACCATGCACCAACCTGTGCCAAACAACCTGTAATCAACATGCACCATAAACAAGTGCATCCAACCATGTACCAAGTATATACCAATCATGTGTCAACTACTCATCAAAAATGACTCATAAATATCTACCAACATCATCAACTACACACCTCATGTATGTGTCAACT
>JASDQU010374753.1:0-11328 GCA_032191745.1 Picea mariana | reverse complement strand
AACTTGTCTTCGATGGTTTCCACACATTTGTTTAATGGTTCACTTGCTTCCAGAATATTCTATTCTAAGTCATAGGTTACATATGGAGGTTAATACCTCCAGCAACTACCAAAACATCAACATCTATAATAACTTTTGATTGAAGTTTGTGATAGATTTTACTTTTTTTAAGAATTTTATTATATGGAATTGATAGTTTTTGAGACTATCTTATTTCATTTAAATTAGTCTAAATCCATCTTAACCTCGTATGACAACATCCATCTCAATTATCCATCCCATAAAATTGATCCAATTTTCAATGTGATAGAAAATTAATAAAATAAAGTATATATAAATTACCAAACTTGCATCTCATTTGTTTTTCTAATCCCTCTTTAGATTTAATATATCCAATTAAACTAGATACAAATTGATTATCATGTATGTAGAGAAGTGGTGTTCAAGTATGGATATTTTAGTGGTTAAATACATAAAAAATAATTAGTATACCCAAAAATAAGGCGTTTGCTAAACGTTCTACTTTTTAGGTTTTTTGGCTGGAATCCGGGGATGTAAATTTGGATTAAATCGTTATTTTTTGTTGTTTAAAATGCATTTTTGAATGCATAAATGGATTCAGCGTGCTGAAAAACCTTTGGGGCACTTGGATTATACAAACTTAGCCAGTCAAATCTGTAGATCCAACCATTCATCACTGGATTTCGAACAAAATCAAATGGAAAAAGTTGTTGGAAAACAGAACGTTTAGACTAAATAATCCATTAGAACATGAAGTTAGTTGAAACCCTTGACACATGTAAATTTAGATTCGATGTGTGCAACTTGCTTGGCCTGACCTATGGGTAGACCACAGCACAACCGACCATACTTGCACGGACATCTTAAACCAACAGTCCACGGTGGTTTCCTCCAATGTTTCAACGGACTGTCATCTGAATCAATATCGGTGGCTTCATTTTGCGGTCCGTTGATATTTGGAGTTTCTCCTTGCATGAAGTCGTCCTTCTTTTGTGGAGGGATTTCCTCCTCCACCACACAACTTCCCATAGCAATATTAAGGTAATTCAAAGGGAGGGCAATGTCGATTGGTGATGTCTTCTCCGTGATGTCCTCCCCCAAAATAGGAGGAATCCCCTCCTCCACTATATAGCCACCATAATTTAGCTCAGGGTCGGGCAATTGGGGCATAGGTTGGGCATCATCGCGCCATCTTTGGTCGGAGTAAGGATGGTTGACAGAGATTCTACCGGGATTGAGAGGTAGAGAGGGTGGGTCTGTGTGTCAGTGTCGGCCTACCAAACTATAGTAGACCGACCTATGTTTGGGCTTGCCTCTCTCAAAAGGCATGGCGTCGACACCACTGTGGGAGGAATTGAGGAAGAAGCTGGACGTGGGGGAAGAAAAATTAACATGGGTTCGACTCCCTCAAAAGGATATTGTAGGTGAAAAATGAAGAGCCAAAGGCAGATGTAGGAAAAAATAGCTGCACCAAGATATTACCTATATGATGACAAGAGAAATGACAGTTTGGGGTTCCATGAATGCTAAGGTGATGTTGCCTTGTTGCATCATACCAGCTCTGGAGGGCCAATCCTGGTGTGCAATTAAACGCCCCTGATTGTCCCAACGCACTAACTCCTTGCTAAATTGAATGC
The DNA here is from genome assembly GCA_032191745.1 of Picea mariana. Taxonomy (NCBI): domain Eukaryota; kingdom Viridiplantae; phylum Streptophyta; class Pinopsida; order Pinales; family Pinaceae; genus Picea; species Picea mariana. The sequence continues at coordinate 9,670 of JASDQU010374753.1, read as the reverse complement.
TAGGCATAGTGAAATGACATTGGGGGAGGCTGGCGGCGAGGGGATTTAACTGCACTCGTCGCTAGAGTGTCATGTATCAAGTGGTCGACAGGTGTCACCCCATCCGGGGGGAGGCAGTCGTGAAGAGATAGTTGTTTGCAAAGGGTTAGTAGTTGCGATTCATGATGATCTTGGGCATTGAGAGTGAGGATCTATGCTTGTGTGGCAACGCCTTCATTACTTAATTTATCAGCAACTTTTTTGGCTTCACATTTTATGTGAGAAGTGATGAGAGTGAGGGAAGGATGAAAAAGGGATTGTAAGTAAGATAAAGGTCCCAGAAGGTGCCAACTTGGAGAAATCTTCTTTGGATCAGTCTCGTTTATGATTTTGGCTACTAAGGAGATGGTTATTTTTTAATTTCCTTCAATTATGAGGTGAGTTAAGTTAAGATCTAAGGCCAGTTGAATACCCCTGATGAGACCCCAAAGTTTTGCTGAGTTGTCCATATCATGCCCCATATATCTTGCAGTAAGGTGACATATTATCCCTATGTTATCTATAATGATTGCTCCAAATCCTGTTGGGCCAGGATTTCCTTTTGAGGCACCATCAAAATTCAGCTTCCAAAAACCAGGGGCAGAGACAGCTCCAAGTGGAAGGGTTTCGGGAGGTGGGAGTTGTGGGAGCTATGAGAGTATGAGGTGATTTGGGAGTTATCATTTGCCAAGAGGAAAAGATAAGGGATTCAGGAGGTTCAGTGGGAAGGTCATCTTGGGTCTAGGGTTGAGCGTGTATAGTTTTATGTATGCTCTCAAATATCCTTGACCAGAGAAGTGAGGGGGTGGAGGATTGGGAATGGAAGATGTGTCTATTTCTTTCTTTCCAGAGCTGCCACACTATAAATCCTGGAAAGAGTTACCAAATCCTATTCAGGAGTGGGATTTTGAAAACCTCAAAGCCCCAATCCCTGATATTGTTGATGATAGTTGTCCTGTCTCTTTTAGTTTGCCTCATGATTAGAGCAGCTTGATCCTAGATCATATTATTGTTGGGGCATTTATTAAATATATGCTGCATTGTTTCTTCTTGTTGTTGGCATAGGTAGCAAATTGAGGTTCCAATAAAGCCACACTTCTTGAGGCTGTCCCAGGTTAGGATGTGATTCTGAACCAGAAGCCCAAGAAAGGTGGAAACCTTTGGCCATAGTTTGGTTTTCCGGATTATGTGTCGGATATGCTCTTTCAACTGATTGTGAAATTTTTTCTAGAGATGGTAGGCTTCTTTGATTGTGAACATTCCTGAGGGGGTATACCCCCAATGAAGAATGTCCATCTCCTCACTAATGCAGATCTTTCTTTTACCTACTATTGTTTGCCAAGTTTGCAGATCGAGATATGTTGGAAGGTTGATATATTGTGGAAGCAGTTTCCAGCTACGCCAAGGGGGTTGAGGAGGGACATTAAGCCAAAGGTCAACCAATTTTAGATGCTCCAACGCTTGTATATGGTCTTGATAGGGGCATAAGTGGTCCATTGTTTGCAATGAAGATAGTTGTTGCCAAGAATCTGTCTAGAATTGGGCATGGTGTCCATTTTGCACTTCCCAAAATGCATGAGTTTGGATGAGTGGGCGGTTTCGCCAAGCTGCATTCGAAATATTGGATCCATGGATCTGATCAATTAGACGAATGAGATGTTCTTGTGGAATTTGGGGGGTATATTTCTGCCTCCAGAGTCGTGCCTGAAGTTCCTTCGGGTACTTGATCCAGCGCCACCAGATTTTCACTCCCATTATATTATTGAGTTTTCCCGGGTCTCAAAGAGCCAGTCTTCCCAAGGGTGTTGGTCTGCAAAGTTTTTCCTAGCTGACAAGGGCCCATTTTTTCCCTTGTTCATGACCGTGCGAGAGGAAATTTCGTTGAATTTTTATGATGCTTTTGATGATAGTTTGTGGCACTACTAGACCTGAGAAAATGTAATTTGGAATAGCTTGAAGCATTTCCTTTAAGAGGATAAGCCTGGAAGGGATATTTAGAGATCTGAAGGTATAAGAACTGAGGCGGTTGGATATTGAGAGAATAAGGGAGTCTCAGAAGATATTTCACGCAACCGATTCTGAAAGGGGTAGGCCCGGGTAGTTGGACGAAAAGGAGCTTCTTGGTACGCCTAAGAGGCGGGAGATATGTTGTTGGATTACAGGAGGGGTGTTGAAGAAGAAGATCCGAGATTTGTCCAAATTAAAAGTAGTTACTAAGGCTTCACCGAAGTCAATGAGGATGGATTGGAGTTTTATGGATTCCCGAGATGTGGGGGTGTTCATAAGCATTGCATCATCGAAAAATTGGCTATGGGAGGCAGCAGGCTAAAGTCTATGGATAGGGAACCCTTGAAGGGATCCATTCAAGATCGAGGCTGATATGTATCGCCCCAAATCTCCTGGCATGATTACAAATAGGAAAGGGGATAGTTGATCCCCTTGACGAATGCCTCGAGAGGGGGAAAAAGGCCAGGAGAGGATGCCATTGACTAAGATGGAGAAGAATGTGAAGGATGTGAGCTTCATGATCTAGGCTATCCAATCTTCACTGAACCCAAAAGATGAAAGAAGAGAATGCATGTATTGTCAACTAAGTCGATCAAAATATTTAGAGAGTTCAAGCTTAATGAGCATACCTAGGGTGTGTGTGGTCTTTAGTGAGTGAATCACCTCATGAACCAAGATGACATTGTCCATAATTTGTCGTCCCTCCACATACCCAGACTGTGCCTTTGAGATGATGAAAGGAAGATTGGGCTTCAATCAGAGAGTAATTACCTTGGTGATGATCTTGTAGATGACATTGCAAAGCGCTATCGGTCTAAACTACTTCGGGTTGGTGACCCGTTCCTCTTTGGGGATGAGGGTGAGAAAAGTGGCATTGAGGGTTGAGAGCACCTGTCTTGAAGTGTGGGATTCCTCCATGATTTTCCAAACCTCTTCTCGTGTCATCAACCAACAATGGTGGAAGAAGTCTGTGGTGAAAGCATCTGGCCCAAGGGATTTTCCTGGGGTAATTTCCTTGACTACCTGATCTACTTCCTCCTGCGTGATCAGTCTCATTAAAGCTTGATTCTGCTCTGGAGTGATTAGGACTTGAATATGTTGGGTTACCCAATTTATGGCAGGCGTTCTGTCAATTGGAGGTGCTGAAAGAAGCTCTTTGTAATAATTAGCTAATTCTGATTCAATTTCTTCATGATCCAAAATTGTGTTACCTTGCGTGTTCTCTAGCTTTGTGATGTAGTTGATGTATCGTATGCGGATCATGGAGTGGTGAAAGAACTTTGTGTTTTTTTCACCTTCCTTGAGCCACTGTACTCAGAATTTCTGTTAACAAAGGATCTCCTCATGCTTGTGTCAGTCTGCAAGTTGTTGCTTTAGGCTAGCCTCCTCCCATAGCAAGGTGTTTGAATAGCTAGATAAGATGGACTCTTGTTGAATTTCCTCTAGTCGTTCTTCTAGGGCCTTCTGCCCTTGGAATATATTACCAAAGACATTCTTGTTCCAGTCCCAGAGTTGTTGCTTGAATATTTTTAGGCACTGCTATAATCTGTACATCCTTGTGCAATGTGCGATTTTTGCATTGGCCCACCAGGAACAGAAGAGCTCTAGAAAGTCTGGGTGATTTATCCAAAATTTCTCACAGCAAAGGGGCTTGTGTTTGGGGATGGCTATCGTGTCCATCCACAACTGGAATGCCCAATGTTCTGAGCCTGATTTTGGAAGAATGTTTGCTTCAATCAGGGTTCCCCCAAGCATTAGGGTTTCCAATATTAGGAAACGATCCAGTCTGCAGGATATGTGTTGGGAACCCACATGCTTATTGGACCAGGTGAAGGAGCCATTTCTGGTCTCAATGTCAATTAATTTGAGACGATCTATGATATTGTTGAACTTGGTACTTTCTTGTTCCATTCATTTCAAGCCACCGCTTTTTCCTTCTAGGGTGAGGATGATGTTAAAATCCCCTCCCAATATCCATCACTCTTGACCTATTAGAGATTTTATATAGGCCAGGTTATCTAGGAAGTAGCCTTTCTCCTGGTTGATCTGAGGACCATATGCATTTGTGATGACTCATGCTTTGTTGGATCCAATGGCACGGTAGTGTGTTGTAAGTGTGCCCACCATTGAAAAGGATGGATCCAAGATGACTGAGGATGGCTAAACCCCCCATTGCCCCTTTTGAGTCTGTGTATATGAAGTTACAGTGACGCCAACATATTTTGAATAGTTCCTCTACCAATTCTCCCACACATTTGGTTTCTTGTGGTAGAAAAATGTCCAGATACTCTGCCTTGATGCAATTTCAAAGAATCCTTTGTTTGGATCTTCCATTTAGGCCTCTTATATTCCATGTGATGATATTCATCATGAGAAGTTGTGGGAGGGGGGGGGGGGAGCCTTCAATAAGGCGTTGCATTTGGCCCGAGTTAATCATAAATTTGCCTACCTCTTTGATCAATTGATGAGTCGTCTTGCGCCCACGTCATTTTCACTCTTTTTGGTTTCGTTTGGGGTCCGGATCAAGATCCAGGTGGATTCCTAGTCGGGAAGTGGCACCTGCCATGGAGTCAATAAATACCTTGTGAACCTTTCTGAGCTGCTCCACTGGGATGGTTTGCAATTCCTTCTTGTTGAAAGCATCCTCAAGCTTGTCGATTGGATTTTTTCGAAGGCGGTTTCCTACGCCCAAAAACTTGAGTGTAGTTGTCTTTTTGTTTCTCCTTTGTTGTTAATCGGGTTAGAGCATTGAGGGGGCAGTCTTTGAAGAGATATCCATGTTCGTGACATTTTCTGCATTTGAAGGGAATGTGTTCGTAATCTATGGTCTGAATCCATTCCTCATCTTAATATTCTATGGTGATTGAGTCAGGTAGGGCTTTGGAGATGTTCATGTATACATAGATGCGTGCATAGGATGTGTATCTTCTTTGCTTGGTGGATTCTGAGGATTTTACATATCTTCCCAGCGTACTACCAATTCTCATTAAGATTTCCTCGAGCCAAAATTCTTGGGACAGTGAGTAGAGGCGGAATCAAACTGGGGCACATGCAAAGTCCTCCTTTTCTGGGCAAAATCAATATGTCCAAAACCTCAAATAAAGCCCGACAAAGTTATAGAAGTAAGGGTCATTTTCAAAAACCCGATCTTTGTCCTCCGGGCTGTAGAAGATGATTGTGAAGAAACCCTTCGAGCTTAATTGATCTCATAGTCACCTTTCGGATTCCACTAGGTTTTAATCCATCGCGTGAGGTCTTTCTCCGAAGTCCATAACCCTCAGAATTTACCGATCAGGGCATGATCCTTCATGAAATGGGTGTTTTCTCCAACTCTGGTAGATTTTATCCTAGCAGTTATGGTTAATCCTTATTGATGACTGTTGATATTAATTTTCTCTCCCTTCGTAATGTACGTATTCATAAAAAAGATTAAATATATCAGAAGCCCTTATTGACCACGATTGAGATTGATTTTATCTCTATTAGTACATATTTGTAAGAAGATTAAAGATTTATAAGATATACAATTGGACCATTAGATTTGTTTTTACTTATAATCACATCTTCTATTATGTGATGATTATGCTTTGAGTAGTAGTTGATCTACAAATTCAGAAACAGAGTATGTTTGTAGTGCAATGACCATATGGATGTGTTACAATGTTTCACCAAGCTCAAAAAATAACAAGCAATGGATAATTAGGTGAGTCAATCTGCTTCCTTTAATAACTTTAAGTGCACATAAATAAATTACTTTTGGTGCACATAAATAATTCCTACAAGAACATTGCATTGTAGTGTAAATTACACTGCAATAGATTTATTTTTACGTCCATCGGGGTCTACATTAAAAGTTGCAAGATCAATCAACCTTTAATAGTATTTTAGAATTGAATGGATGAAATCAAATATATTCAGAATATTTTTCATCGTGTGAACTAAATGAAGCGCTGAAATTTATTGGCATCTTTTTTGCACTTACTAATCTATGCGTTAGTCGTCTATTGATTAACATGAAACATTTCAAACAATATTTTGTGTTGTTATTACTTTGGACATTGAGTAAAGTTGATTAACTTAGATACTTCTTTTCCAACTTTGTGGAGATACGTTTTCTCATCAAAGGAAATTTCCCTTTTACTTGTTTCGTTTTTACTTCATGTTTTTACTAAATCGTCGTATTAATCCTTTATCACTGGTCTTTAATCCTTCATTATTAATTCTCTTTGTTTATTCATGGAATTAAAACATAAAAAAATAATATTTCAATTTGGTTAATTTGGTTAAAAGATATTGATTAACCAGCTTTTGCATAATAAATTTGGTTGAAGTTTGTGATAGCTTTTACTTTTTTTAGAATTCTATTAGATGGAATTAAGAGTATTTGTGATTCTCATCTTATTTTTTTTAAATCAATTTAGATTCATTTTAATCTCAAATGATAATATTCATCTCAATTATCTATCCAATAAAATTGATCTAATTTTAAATTTTATAGAAAATTAATTCATGGAATAAAAATATAAAAAAATAATATTTTCATTTGATTAGCGAGTCTTTTATTGTTGAAATTTTGGTATGCTCCTTTAACCATAGACAATGTCATGTCATTGTCACCCAACTATAGGCATTCACATATGTCACCCCTGAGCACACTAACCTTTACTTACTCCAGAACCAACATATAAACCCTAGTTGCTAACAGTAGTAACAACTCAAGACAAGTAGAGTGTTCCTTCTCAAGGGTAGCGCACATGAGAGAGAGAGTCTCCATATCCACAAAACAAGTACCATACAGAACTGGTCCACTACTCTCTCTCTCAAGCTTGCACCATACTTAGCAAGAATATCACCAAGAAAATCACCAAGAGAGAGACTAAGACCAAGAGATGACCATGCACCCTTATTCCTCCTTGTAGTTACAGTTGCAGTTGCAATTGCAACTCTCCACAATACTTGTGCATTAATTGGGTGTACGACTTTTCTCGTTGGGCCAACGTGACTTTCTCGTAATTATATTTTATGTTTATCTTTTTCCTGTGGAGTCGACTTGTATTTTTGGAAGATAATATTCTAATATTATTTACTCTGCTAGGTAGACTTGTCTTGGAGGGTTTCCACACATTTGTTTAATGGTTCACTTGCTTCCAAAATATTCTATTCTAAATCATAGGTTACATATGGAAATTAATACCTTCAACAACTACCAAAACATCAACATCTATAATAGTTTTTTATTGAAAATTACGATAGCTTTTACTTTTTTTTTAAATTTTATTATATGAAATTAAGAGTTTTTGAAACTATCTTATTTCATTTAAATTAGTCTAATTCCATCTTAACCCTTAACCCCTTATGATAACATCTATCCATCCCATAAAATTGATTCAATTTTCAATGTAATAGAAAATTAATAAAATAAAATATATATAAATCACCAAACTTGCATCTCATTTGTTTTTCTAATTCCTTTTTAGATTTAATATATCCAATTAAACTAGATACAAATTGATTGTCATGTATGTAAAGAAGTGGTGTTCAATATGGACATTTTAGTGGTTAATTACATAAAAAATAATTAGTGAACCCAAAAATAAGGTGTCTGTTAAGTTTTATTTTTTAGGTTTTTTGGCCGCAATTCAGTGATGTAAATTTGGATAAGCATAAATGAATTCAGTATGTTGAAAAACCTCGAGGACATTTGGATTATACAAACTTAACCAGTCAAATCTGCAAATCCAACCATTCATCACCAAATTTCGAACAAAATCACACTGAAAAAATTACCAAAAAACAAAACGTTTAAAACATAAATAATCCATCAAAACATGAAGTTAGTTGAAACCCTTGACACGTGTAAATTAAATTCGATGTGCGCAACTCGCCTGGCCTAACCTATGGGTAGAGCACAGCACAACCGACCATACTTGCACGGATATCATAAACCGACATTCCACGGTGGTTTCCGCCGGTGTTTCAATGGACTGTGACGCGCGCTGAGCCTGTGCTTATCCTTTTTCGCCGATGGTTTGGAAGTTGGGATTCGGAATTTGGAACAAACACATCAAAGCTGCCGGAATCCGGATAAGCTTAAACTGTCTGACGTTGTCACCAGATTTGATTTGATTACAGTGGATTGGGATGGGACATTTCCATCCATATCCAATCCTAGTATTTCAGTGTTTTGATTTCTTAATAAAGCCGAACTGGATTTGCAGTTTGAGCCGATGAGGGTATTAACAAGCAGAAATCCAAGGTTTGACAGAGTAATAGTAAATTATTGGAGAGTCTTAAATGCTTGCATCGACCGACTGAGTGAGTACAGATGGATGGATAATCTCAAATGCGTCACAACCTTCTTTTCAAACCCATCAGGTGTGTCGGTTATTGTATTGTGACAGAATTCAAACCCTGATTTGCGTGAGTGCTTTCGTATTCAGATTAAGTGAATGAGATTCGGGGTTTATGACAGGTATTAGCAGATTCGGGGTTAATGATAGGTATTAGCAATAACAGCAGATGGAGCAAGGGGTGTGCCCTTCCCATCCATATCCATGGAGGAGGACGCCTGGTTGATATCCGTCACAGAAATGTGATCGTTCAAAAAATGTCTGCTGCTGCTCCAGTGCCTTCTCCCACGCCCGATGAAAAATCAGTGGGAGGGTTTAAGCAGCCGAGGGGAGAGGTTCCGAAGATGCTGGAGCCTTTCAGCAGGAGCAAGCTCACCAGGTCCATCAGAGAGCCCTCGCTCATCCAGAAAGCTGAAGCTGCCATCAGGGGTGGGTTCCATTCTTCTGTTAATGTTCAGGAACTCTGTGTAATGTAATCTATGATTGAAATTAAAAAAAATTGGTTTCTATAGATCGTTGCTGCTTGTTGGAAGGAGATGAATCATTCGAATGCTGGGAGGCTTTTTTTGAGTTCCAAGATATGAAGGTTTGCACATTATAGCTTTGATCGTTATATTAAGCAGACTTTTTATAGCTTTGATCTTTATATTAAGCAGACCTTTTAGCACACAAACTGAAGTGGATTTTTGGTTTATTTTGCAGAAGGATTGCAAGACACAAGCCGGATCTGTAAGCTCTAGCTCCTGGGACAGGGTTGAAAATCTGGTAAGACAGTCAGAAGGCGTGAAGTCTCTTATTGAAAATGTGCACATGATAGCCAAAGCTTCAAAAATACACAACATAAAGCACAATAAGGGACCTCAGACAGATCCGCCATTGAAGGAGGAGTGGAGGAGGCCCTTCCCTGAACCAGATGGGTTGCCCAAGACGCAACAAGAGGTGGAAGAAGAGGAAAAGGCGATGATGCCTGAATCATCATATACGAGACTGCTGAGGACAAAAGGCTGTTTTCCTGCTTGGTACTCTCCACACCCAGATCATGAAACGGATTGATTAGATTCAGCATTACCTGTTTGTCATTGGTTTTGGCATCTATCTATGCATGTTAGTAGAATAGTGAGTTAGCTAAATCGATTGGGTTCGAACAGATTTTTTTAAGTGAAGTTTGGTTAATTGAAAACCGTGGATCCTCGAACGCTTTAACAACAAACATCTGAACAATTGTACAACTGAAACCCTTTGTTCAGTGTTTTTGATCATTTGGCGTTCGGTGAACCGATATTGTATATACTCAG
>JASDQU010374752.1:37233-48536 GCA_032191745.1 Picea mariana | reverse complement strand
AAAAACCCTCGATGAAATACACACCAACAATGCAAGGATTTGAATAGCTTCAAATCAATGTTAAGAGATATAAATGAAAGATAGAAGACTTAGTATGGAAAATGAAATATGTGTATCAATTTACATTAGGTATTCCCAGGACACATATGGAAGAGAACTCATTTGAATAGGAATTTATTAATCCAAAGAGAAAAACACTTTGATCAACTTGCATAAAATAACACAATAAATCATTTATTGTAATAAAAAAATAAGCATCATGATGAACCATTCACTAGAGACTAATACCAAAGTGAGATAGAACCAAGATGACAGTAGGAAAAAAAATGGTTTTTCACCATTTAAGATTCTTGAGTCTGGTACATACATCAAGAAAAATATGTTACAATATGAGACTAAAGCTAAGAGTTTTTTTCCTCAACCATTCCAACCTCCTATCAAGTTACAATCTATTTTAAATAACAAAATTTACAAGAAATCTTGTTTAGAATCCTCCACCTCATTTCATCATAGGATTCTAGGCCTTAGAAAGGTGTGGTAACATGTGTGCAACAAGAAAATAACAAAAAGCTATTTTGCAGGAAAATGTTGGAAACATATAAAACAACCCTTAACAATTGGTGATATGTCTTTACTGCATGCAGGTCCTTGAGGTAGTTGGCCTTCTAATTTGGAAATAAACCCCTAAATGCCGGTACGAGTTCAACTTGACACCTGGAAATCCCTCTCACCTTCGAAATATTCATTAATCCAAGTTCACAACATTTTCACTACAAACTCTCCTAAAACACCCAATTCGCAATGCCAATGAGTCGAGGCACTGCGAATTTTGCTGTAGAATAATTTTTACTTACAAAAATGATTCCAACCATTAAAAGTTTCACCATAAGTAGGATAAACCTTCCTAAAATGATACAAGCTCATTACAACATGAAGTAACCTTGGAGAAAACATAAAAACATAGTAAGTTTAGGTGAAAATCCAAAATCATCACTTAGTGTTGTATCTGCATGCAAAACGTAAACCATGACAAAAATGGTGCTGATTTGAAATATCATCTTGTATTCATATTCTGGTTTTGGTACTTCTTCTAGTAGCCACCTTAGCCAACATATCTAAATTATCTTTTTCTACTTGCTCTATGAGGGGTTGCAACTCTTCTTTTAATTTCCTGATCTCATCTTGGAAATCTCTCTGATTCGTATATACATTCTTGAGTTGCATGTGAAGGGGAAAAGACATCTTAGCCATGGAAATTTATTTAGCAATTGTCTCCTCATATAGATCTAATGTGTCCTTTAGTTTGATTTGAGACTCCAAATCTTCCTTTTTCAACTTATCAATTTTAACTTTTTCATCCTTACGTTGCCTCCTGAGTCTTTCTAAAGAAGGATTACTTTCATGAGGAGGAGTGGTGATACCAATAGCCTCCATGGGCTACATGGAAAACTGAACTTTTTCCTTTTGATGACTTGAATTTTCTGTTGTACCATTCTCCATAGGAACATGCTATTTAGTTGTTGATCTAGTAAAAATTCTTCTAAGTTTGACTATTTCTGTAGCAAATGATGGGGAAAAATCAAGTTTTTTCCTTTCAAAATCCTTGCTTTGCTTGATGATATTTCCATAGGTGTAGGTTTTTCCAGAGGTGAAAATTATCTATAAGGAGGTTGTGAGAGACCACCTTCTTCTACTTTATGAGTAGCCTAAAGAGATTTATCAGTCCTAGTCATCCTCCTCTTCTTGAATGAATCTGAATGCACATTATTTTGAACAGGGGTAGGATTTTGTCTTTTGGCCTGTGGTGTAGGAACAATATCTAGCTAAAAATATGATGAAACTAGGAAAGTTTCCCTGTCAGTGTTAGTCTTCTTCAACTCTTCCAGTAGTAGCATATTGATTAAACCAGAGTGAAAAAAACTAGTATCCACATGCTTTGACTTATCCTAGACTCTATCTGACATTTTTCCAATACTCTTGAAAAGGTAAAATGGAAGAGTCATGGAATATTTCCTAGTGAAGTGTAGTAGTAATATGATATGGTATTGATATACCATATTGAACCTTCCTTCATATGTGAAGTACCGTTGGATGACCCTGAGAATCTTGTCAAAATATTTCAATATGTGGCTTCTAGGCACTCCTTTGGATAGGTTGTCTCCTTGATATTCAGGTTTAAATAATTCCTTGGAGAAAGAGGAGTTCAAAGACATGGATTTGACCCACTTCTCACCATAATCATGTATCTCCGTGGCTACAGAAATAGAATGCTCAGAGACTTCAAAATCGAACATTCCCACCTTAGTCTTTGTTTCACTGAAATTTAGTGTAAACTTCTTAGCCACTTTAGGTTGTCCTCTTTGCATTTTCTGACAAAAATTGAGGCAGACCACCCTATGGAAATCTTCCTTGAAAAATGGTTCAGAATTGATGAGTTGCATGTCATGTGGTTCAACTATCACAATCTCTCCCCCTTTTTGGATATTATTTACTTGCTGACTGTCCATAATTACTATCTTGAAAACCTCTTGTAGCCTCTTATGACAATTCCTATGTGAAATATAGAATAAAACATGAAGTTTTAGGGTTTGATTACAGGGCTGGCACACTTAGGGTTCACCTAACTGGAAATATTATACACAATAATAGTGTGAAGTTGAGAAAGTTGCAAGTAGGGAATGATAAGAGGGACAAAAATTCAATCTGAAATAAACTACATATAAGAAAAAATAAACAACTTTGTGTAAAACAGAGGGTTTGCAATGCCAATGGTTGAGTTCGCAACACCAGTCAGTAGCGCAGTTCAAATAGGATTTATGAAAGAATGGAAAGACATTCCATGGTTGAGAGGGAACATATAATTGACTGTTTAAAACCTGGGATTTAGATGAATCTCAATTTAACAAGAGTTTGGTCAATCAAAAGAAAGAGGGTTCGTAGCACCAGTTTGCAATGCATAATTTGCAGTGCAGGGTTATAATGGATAGTTTGTAGCACATAATTGGTAGTGGGTAATATTACTGTTTGCAAGAGGAATTGTAGGAGGACCTTGTGAGATACAAATATTGAAAAATGGCCGGGTTTTAGAACACCATAACTGTGGGTTTTAATGGTGTAGAGAGTTGGCAGTGCATTGAGCATTTAACAATTTGCGGCACATGAAAAATATAAAACAACTTTACATTATCCAACAACCATTTAAGCAACATGAAATCGTCAAAGGAGCACTTGGTGCTTCTAAACTTAATGTGGTGTTTTGTGAACTCGAGTTGGAATTAAGTGGAAGCATCTAATACTTTTCAATCTACTACATCTAGTTCACAGTGCCAGTCTACAATGTCAGTTTTCAAACTCTAGTAGTGCGCTTCATTCAAACTATTAGATTTGTTCCTTGACATAATCCCAAAAACAATAATGAATTGAATGCGTTGAAGACAATGAGATCTCCCCTGACACGTTTTCAAAGTGAAATGATGAGAGATTAGTGCATAAGGTACTTCTTAGTATGCTGCGAACTTTTAGGTGAGTTGGAAACAAGTAAATATGACATCCGATTTGACCTTCAAATAATTGCAAATGACATAATGGAACTTTTGTACACACCCTTGAGATAAGACATATGATGATGATGATTTAAGACTAGGGGTGTGATCGATGTTGACCCTTATTTCCTTCATGATGATAAACAATACCATGACACCAAGGCTCTTACCAAGACTAAAAACAAGACTATGCTTATGGGAAAAAAATCAAACTTGAATTATGACATGAGATATAACCCAAAGCCTAAAATTAAAATACCCTATGATTCAAAAAAAGACAAATCCAAATATTTTCTGACCCTTACACATCCTATGTGTTAAAAGAATGTACCCTTAGCCACAGTACCCTATTACCCAGGTGCTAGAGAGTATCTTCCTGAGTGTTGTTCTCGGTGTCACTATAACAGTCATGCGACTAATCAATTTATCTATGGAGGGCTTCAATATATCTAGGTTGATCCATATACAGGTTTTTTCTGATGTGCTACCACTCAAATGGGTACCAAGAGGGGTTACAAGGGTGGACAACAATGTGTGATTAAGTACCACTTTTAGTTCTTACATGTATGATTCCCAAACCACGGATTTAGGTGCCGAACGAAAATCTCTATAGCTTTAAGACGCCAAAATATGTATCTACCCTGAAAAAAATAACCCACAATTTTCTTCCAAGGAAAGTGCTCTGATACCACTTGTAGGGTACCAGATCTATTATAATAGCCAAAAAAAAAATATTGTAGAGAAAAGCAGCGGAACAACACAATATATGAAACCACAACACTAGAATAATACCTTTATTGATAGGAAACAATGTTCACTTGCCTCTTTGAGGGGGAACCTCCAGTAGATAAACTCTCTATTACAATAATTCTCAAGTCAAAACTTCTCATACCCTCTACTCCTATTTATACTACATCTATATACCCAAAAGAACAGTCTAGAGGAAGATACTTCTAGAAGTGGAATCTTCTATTAGGTCTTCTTACATTTGAGTCATTCTTCCTTATTACCAGGCCTTATTAATATTGACCTTTATTATATGGAAATATATTATTATACCTATGTGAGGGCTAGGGAGGTCAGGTCCTTAACACTAGAGTGTGGTGGAATATTTATGCTAGAATCCAAACTCTAAAAGGATCTATTGAAGTCACATGGATTATTGATTGTCATTAACTACTGTTCAATCCTTCGCTTTTACTGAAGAAAGAGAAAGATATTATTTTTTCTTACAATCTCAAGTGACATGTTTGGAATCAAGACTGGAAACATAGTGTACAATAGACATATTATCATTAGGGTCATTGTCCTAATCAAAGTTAGTGAAACTAGCCAATAAAGTAGTCCCTCCTAAATTGTAAAGTATCCCAAACTAAACTATACCCTAGATATACCAAAGTATCATTTTTTTCTACTTTCTAATGAATCTCATGGGGTGTTTTCATATATTGGGAAAAAATACCAATAGTAAGGCAAATATTAGGATAGGTATGGTTCAAATATAAAAGGATATCAACTAACTAATGGTACAAAGTGGTATCTACTTTGGGTGTAGTACATGTGGTAGAAATTTTGACTCTAGAATAGAAGGGAGAATGGGGATCGTTTATAATCTTCCATGTGATAGTGGTGAAGAAGGTCACATTCATAAATACCTAAGTCTATCATTTAAAATTTCTTCTATTGTATTTTGCATGGATTAAAAACTTGGGCTCACTATGAGCGAGTATAAGTTCATCAACATAAAGAAAAAATATTATGATATGGTTACCTACTTTCTTGGTATAGACATTAGGGTCAAAATGACATATAGAAAATATGGTGTTAACAAGAAAGATATCTATTTTAGCATACCAAGCCCAAGGATCTTGTTAAATACCATATATGAATTTATTATGAGGGAAAAAAGTGTTGGATTCATTTTGAACATAGCTAGGAAGTTGTTCCATGTAAATTTCTTGTTGAAAATCCCCATACAAGAGGGACTATTTAACATCCATATAATGTACCTCCCATTTATGTGAGGTGGCAAGGGATTGAACAATATGGATGGAATTCATTTTTTTTATAGGGTAAAATGTTTCATTATAATCAATCCCTTCAAATTGAGAAAATCCTTTGGCAACTAAGGAGGCCTTTTGTATTTCAACACTTACATTTGATGCATACTTAGCGACACCCATTTACATTTGACAAGTTTAATTCCTTTCAAAATAGGTACAATATCCCAAGTATCATTCGATATTAAGGAATGAAATTATTCATTCATTTCTATGTCCCAATATGCATGACCAAAATATTTTGAAAATGTTTTTGGATCATGTGTCTCGGAAAACTGAGCCAAAAGAAAGGAGGCTCAGAAATGTAAATGTGTATGACTTTGATATGTAGGATCATCGACAAGATCACCAAATTCTTCTCATGATGCTAAAATCCATATGGAAAGCAATGGTGTTGGTGTAGGTTCATGTTTATTGGGCCCAACTGGAGGAAGGTCATAAGGAAGATCTAGATTTTCATCCTCACTTTCATCAGTTGAAGAAGAAACAATAGTAGGATCATTAGAATAAAAATTAGGAATAAAAGACAACATAAAAACCAAACATGGCTCATAGGACAAATATGACGTAAAAATCGAATTAGGTTCATAGGGAGAGACACATAGTTCATTGGGAAAAACACTTTCCAATGAAATTATTATTAAGAGAGATGTCCATATATTTCCTTATAATATGTTATCAAATTCTATAGTTTATGTTCTCAAGGAAATCTCTCTTAAAAATAATTTCATTGGAATATCCAACAAAAATAACTTCTCACATTTATTTTGTAATTCTTTCCTTTTCTTATAAGGAATGTGGGCCCATGTTTCACTAGGAAACACACAAAAATGGTTTACATCTGGTTTAATTTTACTCCATTCTTTTCTAGTGTTATATTTTTAAAATCCTTTGTGGTAGTGTCATGATCCAGAAGGATCCATAATACCTAAAAATTTAATGGTCTCAAAACTCAATGCAAAGGTCACCATGATGAAGAGCTCGATGAGAGAGTTTTGACACCACTTGAACACGATCAAACATACTTCGTATGAGAAATATATCGCGATCTGAAGTTTTTTTGAAACAGGGAAAAAATGGACATAGGTGACATGTGGCAGTGCCATAAGAGGACACATGGTAGCCATATGAAGTGACACACAAAATCCATCTAGGAAATGTGGTAGGATGAGTAGTGGACACACGACATAGATAGGTGGCATGGTAGTTGAGTTGGAAATCCAATTGGAAATCTAGTTGGAAGTTGACATGGCAATCCAGTTGGCAGGTGATGTGTCATCAATGTGACATGGAACAATCAAAGGTTACCACATGGAAGCCTTTGATTGGGAAACAAGGTTCTATGTTAAATTGGGAAAGGGTTGGTTGGTTGGGATTGAACCCTCTACCTCCAAGCTACGAGAGCAACAACTTAAACAACAAGACAACGAAACCACTTGGTAAACATCATCAGACCTTCTATACGATAAATTAATATGTAATGGATACCCAAAGAGGGAAGTTCCGTGGGTTTGACCCCACGACCTCCCCGTCAACCAACACTTTAAAATTTATCCGCCAACCAATATGCCACCACAATACTTCTTGATATAGTGCCTGTGCTAAATCCTATCAAATAAATCTCATAAAATTCATATCAAATTATTCCCAACAACCTATGAGTTCAACCCTGAGTCTATTGTATCCCAATTCTTTAAAAAATGGCTGAATTACCAATGCTCCAAAGCATAGTCCTTTGGTCATGAATGTAATATTTAATTCTTTTGAAGATACATTCTTTTTGTAATGTTGATGTATATCAATTCTTTTATCCCTTTTTGTGGCTGGTAAAGAGGAGAGAGGTAATTCCAAAGGATTTTGGATGCCATTGTGCTGTAACAAAGTAGAAGACCAACTATTGAGATTGAATATATTGATGTAATTTACCCATTTTCATCATAATTTAAGACGCCCCTCCATTGGAAGAGAAAACAAAAACTTAGCCCACACTGGGTGAACTTCGTCATCATCTCATTTTGTTATTCTTATTTCTTTGCTACTTATCATTATTTCTTATAGTCTCTTTATGTGTTTTTTCTATCTTGGTTTTCAATCTCTTTAAAGAAATCAAGTCATTAACTAGCTAAGTAAAAGATCCATATGAAGTTGGTATCAGAGCTAGCAATATAGTTTGATGTGGTTTGTGAGAGTGGATGCTTACTAGGACTAAACTCAAGAAGGGAGAAGGAAAAGTTGAGGGTTATAATCCTGAAATTGGTTCAAGGAGAAGCACTCAAAGAGGATAGATGGATACACCAAGGAAAAAAAATCGTTTTAACTCTGAAGAGGATTTATTATAGGAATTCAATTTAATGAAGGAAATGGTGGAAGAGCTCTACAATGAAAGAGGACAATGAAGAGGAGAAGGAAAAATTCAATTCAAGAATGAGGAGGATCATCCTTCACAAAATACATCTACTCCTTCTCCTTCACAATCTCCTTCTCTGTCTCAGTCTCCATCCCCTCATAAGAATATTTCTACAAAGAAACCATTGTTGAAGTTGGATGTCAAATTTGACCTACCCATGTATAATGGCGAGCTTAATGCAGAGAGAATAGATAATTAGATTAGACAAATGGAATTTTACTGCCATGTTCAACAGATTGATGAAGAAGAGGCAAAGATTCAATTGGCCTCTCTTTGGCTTAAAGGTAAAATTGTGATTTGGTGGGAAGGTAAACTTCAATAAGTTGTTCAAAAGAATGGTAATATTCTTTCATATTTGTATTAATTCACATATCCATTAAAGAAACAATTCTATCATTTAGTATATACACAAAAATAAATTATGGAATGACATAATTTGAGACAAGGAAAAGGGAAAAGTGTGCAAAGTTTTATTGAAGAGTTTAGGAAGAAAGAATTGGTTTTAAATACTCCATTATATCCTTAAGAAACTCTTCTAAAATACATTTTTTCTTTGCAAAGCTATATCCGTCATACTATTATTTTGTTTAATACCACTAATATTGATGAAATATGTGTCCAAGCTACGCATATTGAGTCCAAGGGGGAAGGATTTTAATTATGATTCCTCCATGGAGCATGTTCAACAAAAGGGAAGGAAGAACATGGGAAAGGAGAAACAAGTAGCCATGATAAGGAAAACACATGAGAATTTTGCATGGTCTCATTGCGAGAAAAATGGACATGATGAAGATCATTGCTGGAAGTTGCATCCTGAGTTAAATCCTAAAAGGTTTGAAGTAAAAGGAAAGCCAAATATTGTTTCCATAGTACAAAAATATTTGGGGTCTGATTTAGTAGATGAAATAAAGATCACAGTTGTAGGAGTGCAAGGTAAAACACATTCTCATGCTAGTGCTATCTCTTCAATTCAGTCTCCTAATTATGAAAAGAAAATAAGTGATTTTTTTCACATAAGGTTGGTAAATAAGCATAGTAAAGTTGATAATATTTTTGATACTGGTTCCCAAGTAAAATTGATATCTGAAGAGATTGTCAAGAAACTAGGATTGGAGACAAAAACCCATAAGAAACCATATCTTCTCGGTTGGGTATTTGATGATGCAAAGCTACAAGTAACCAAACATTGTAAACTTAGATTTCTATCACTTTTAAATTTGTTGATGAGGTTGAACTAGATGTGGTTCCTCTTGAAATATGTGGTATTATATTAGGAATCCATTAGTTTTATGACAGGAAAGACATTTTCTTCAGAGAGGAGAACATGTACCATCTCATTAAATATGAAATTGAATATATTGTAAGATCTCATCACATGAAAAGTGATATTTCTCTTGTAACTACAAGAAAACTAAAAAGGATTGTGAATGCAAGAAATAATGTGTCTCTCATGTCTGCAAAAGAAACTGAATGCTGTAATCTTGAATGTAACAATGAAATAGTTAAGTTTGTTCCTAGCTATAATGTTTTTTCAGGATTCTCCAAAGCTGTCGCATGAGGATTCATTGTATGAAAGTATCAGGGATCCTCTTAAGAAGAATAGGGGAGCTGTTAATTCATTTTCAATAGCATCTATGCATTCACTATTACTATTGATGTGTTGTGCATGGTTAGTAAAGGAAAAATTGAATGCAAGTAGTTGTGAAAGAAATAAAATAATTGATTATGTTAGCAACATTGTTTCATATTTCATCCTTGTTATTCAATTTTCTATAATAAGCTAAATGGCTCAAGTATGGGGGAAACATATTGGTCAATTGAAGAGGCATTACCCTCACTTCATATCTGAATGAAAACCTTTTGGTGGTCCAAAATATTCTCAGTGGGGAGGATTGATCCAGGAGGATCCAGAATACCTCAAAATTCAAATCTCTCAAAACTTTATGAAGAGGTATCCATAATGAATATCTCGACAAGATATTTACGATGCGCTTGAATGGGATCAAATGGAATTCGTATGAGAAATATATCATGATTTGAAGTTTTTACCAAACATGGAAAAAAGGAAGAACATATGTGACATGTGGTAGTCCCATAGGAGCACACGCAGCTGTCATACAAAGTGACACATGGTAGTCATAAATGAGACATGGTAGAATGAGCAGTGGAAATGTGGTAGAGCCAAGTGATGTGGCAGTCGAGTTGGTAGCTAAGTTGGTAGTTGAGTTGACCGCTGACATGGAAGTCAAGTTGGCAGTCCAGTTGCTAGGTGACATGTTGTCGATGTGACATGGACTAATGAGAGGCTTCCATGTGTTAGCCTTTGATTTTCTAAGAAGTTTCTATGTTAAATTAGCAAGGGGGATGTCGGTTGGGATCAAACCCCCGAGATCCAAGCTAGGAGTGCAACAAATTAAACAACAAGATAACAAAACCACTTGGTAGACATTACCAGAAATTCAATAGATTAAGTCATATGTAATGGCTACCCAAAGAGGGGAGGTTCATGGGTTTAACCTTGAGAAATCCCCGCCAATCAACGCTTTAAACTTTATATGCCAACAATTTCGCCACTACAATAATGCTTGATATAGTTCCCACACCAAATCCTTTTGTATTTAGTTAATATTTATATCAAAGAAATCCCAATGGATCACAGGTTCGACCTCGAGTCTGTTGGATCCTAATTCTTTAAAGCAAGGACAAATTACCAATGCACTAGAGCATAGTCCTTTGTTCATGAATGCGAGATTTAATTCTTTTGAAGCTACATTATTTTTGTAATGCTGATGTATATCAATTATTTTAGCCTTGTTTGTGGATGGTAAAGAGGAGAGAGGTAATTCTAAAGGATTTCGGAGGCCATTGTGCTGCAACAAAGTAGAATACCAACTATTGAGATTGGATATGTTGATGTAATTTTCTCATTTGTATCATAATTGAAGAGGCCACTCCATTGGAAGTGGACCTGGAGATGTAGCCCACACTAGGTGAACTTCGTCATCATATCATTGTGTTATTCTTATTTCTTTGTTGCTTATTATTAGTGATCATAGTCTCTTTATGTATTTATTCTATCTTAGTTTTCACACTCTTCAAAGCAATCAAGTCATTAACTGGCTAAGTAAAAGAACCAAATCATGTGATTGACTATTGAATTGAAACAAATAATGGATTCCACTTGAAAATGAAGAATTAATCCCTTAGATTGGATCATACAATTTTCCATTTCCTTTAATATGCAATTTTTTTCTTTCAACAACACCATTTTGTTGTGGTGTATATGGAATAGTA
>JASDQU010374752.1:27009-37183 GCA_032191745.1 Picea mariana | reverse complement strand
GAGGGAAAAAAGTGTTGGATTCATTTTGAACATAGCTAGGAAGTTGTTCCATGTAAATTTCTTGTTGAAAATCCCCATACAAGAGGGACTATTTAATGTCCATATAATTTACCTCCCATTTATGTGAGGTGGCAAGGGATTGAACAATATGGATGGAATTCATTTTGTTTACAGGGGAAAATGTTTCATTATAATCAATCCCTTCAAATTGAGAAAATCCTTTGACAACTAAGGAGGCCTTTTGTATTTCAACACTTACATTTGATGCATACTTAGATACACCCATTTACATTTGACAAGTTTACTTCCTTTCAAAATAGGTACAAGATCCCAAGTATCATTCGATATTAAGGAATGAAATTATTCATTCATTTCTATGTCCCAATATGAATGACCAAAATATTTTGAAAATGTTTTTGGATCATGTGTCTCGGAAAACTGAGCCAAAAGAAAGGAGGCTCAGAAATGTAAATGTGTATGAATTTGATATGTAGGATCATCGACAAGATCACCAACTTCTTCTCATGATGCTAAAACCCATATGGAAAGCAATGGTGTTGGTGTAGGTTCATGTTTATTGGGCCCAACTGGAGGAAGGTCATAAGGAAGATCTAGATTTTCATCCTCACTTTCATCAGTTGAAGAAGACACAATAGTAGGATCATTAGCATAAAAATTGGGAATAAAAGACAAGATAAAAACCAAACATGGCTCATAGGACAAATATGACATAAAAATCGAATTAGGTTCATAGGGAGAGACACATAGTTCATTGGGAAAAACACATTCCAATGAAATTATTATTAGGAGAGATGTCCATATATGTCCTTATAATATGTTATCAAATCCTATAGTTTATGTTCTTAAGGAAATCTCTCTTAAAAATAATTTCATTGGAATATCCAACAAAAATAACTTCTCACATTTATTTTGTAATTCTTTCCTTTTCTTATAAGGAATGTGGGCCCATGTTTCACTAGGAAACACACAAAAATGGTTTACATCTGGTTTAATTTTACTCCATTCTTTTCTAGGTGTTATATTTTTAAAATCCTTTGTGGTAGTGTCATGATCTAGAAGGATCCATAATACCTAAAAATTTAATGGTCTCAAAACTCAATGCAAAGGTCACCATGATGAAGAGCTCGATGAGAGAGTTTTGACACCACTTGAACACGATCAAGCATACTTCGTATGAGAAATATATCGCGATCTGAAGCTTTTTTGAAACAGGGAAAAAATGGACATAGGTGACATGTGGTAGTGCCATAGGAGGACACATGGTAGCCATATGAAGTGACACACAAAATCCATCTAGGAAATGTGGTAGGATGAGTAGTGGACACACGACAGAGATAGGTGGCAAGGTAGTTGAGTTGGAAATCCAATTGGAAATCTAGTTGGAAGTTGAAATGGAAGTCCAGTTGGTAGGTGATGTGTCATCAATGTGACATGGAAAAATCAAAGGTTACCACATGGAAGCCTTTGATTGGGAAACAAGGTTCTATGTTAAATTGGGAAAGGGTTGGTTGGTTGGGATCGAACCCTCTACCTCCAAGCTACGAGCGCAACAACTTAAACAACAAGACAATGAAACCACTTGGTAAACATCATCAGACCTTATATACGATAAATTAATATGTAATGGATACCCAAAGAGGGAAGGTCTGTGGGTTTGACCCCACGACCTCCCCGTCAACCAACACTTTAAAATTTATCAGCCAACCAATATGCCACCACAATACTTCTTGATATAGTGCCTGTGCTAAATCCTATCAAATAAATCCCATAAAATTCATACCAAATAATTCCCAACAACCTATGAGTTCGACCCTGAGTCTGTTGTATCCCAATTCTTTAAAAAACGACTGAATTACCAATGCTCCAAAGCATAGTCCTTTGGTCATGAATGTAATATTTAATTCTTTTGAAGATACATTCTTTTTGTAATGTTGATGTATATCAATTCTTTTATCCCTTTTTGTGGCTGGTAAAGAGGAGAGAGGTAATTACAAAGGATTTTGGACGCCATTGTGCTGTAACAAAGTAGAAGACCAACTATTGAGATTGAATATATTGATGTAATTTACCCATTTTCATCATAATTTAAGATGCCCCTCCATTGGAAGAGAAACCAAAAACTTAGCCCACACTGGGTGAACTTCATCATCACCTCATTTTGTTATTCTTATTTCTTTGCTACTTATTATTATTTCTTATAGTCTCTTTATGTGTTTTTTCTATCTTGGTTTTCAATCTCTTTAAAGAAATCAAGTCATTAACTAGCTAAGTAAAAGATCCATATGAAGTTGGTATCATAGCTAGCAATATAGTTTGATGTGGTTTGTGAGTGTGGATGATTACTAGGTCTAGACTCAAGAAGGGAGAAGGAAAAGTTGAGGGTTATAATCCTGAAATTGGTTCAAGGAGAAGCACTCAAAGAGGATAGATGGATACACCAAGGAAAAACAATCGTTTTAACTCTGAAGAGGATTTATTCTAGGAATTCAATTTAATGAAGGAAATGGTGGAAGAGCTCTACAATGAAAGAGGACAATGAAGAGGAGAAGGAAAAATTCAATTCAAGAATGAGGAGGATCATCCTTCACAAATTACATCTGCTCCTTCTCCTTCACAATCTCCTTCTCTGTCTTAGTCTCCATCCCAAGTAAAATTGATATCTGAAGAAATTGTCAAGAAACTAGGATTGGAGACAAAACCCATAAGAAACCATATCTTCTCGGTTGGGTATTTGATGATGCAAAGCTACAAGTAACCAAAAATTGTAAACTTAGATTTCTATCACTTTTAAATTTGTTGATGAGGTTGAAATAGATGTGGTTCCTCTTGAAATATGTGGTATTATATTAGGAATCCATTAGTTTTATGACAGGAAAGACATTTTCTTCATAGAGGAGAACATGTACCATCTCATTAAATATGGAATTGAATATATTGTAAGATCTCATCACATGAAAAGTGATATTTCTCTTGTAACTACAGGAAAACTAAAAAGGATTGTGAATGCAAGAAATAATGTGTCTCTCATGTCTGCAAAAGAAATTGAATGCTGTAATCTTGAATGTAACAATGAAATAGTTAAGTTTGTTCCTAGCTATAATGTTTTTTCAGGATTCTCCAAAGTTGCCGCATGAGGATTCATTGTATGAAAGTATCAGGGATCCTCTTAAGAAGAATAGGGGAGATGTTAATTCATTTTCAATAGCAGCTATGTATTCACTATTACTATTGATGTGTTGTGCATGGTTAGTAAAGGAAAAATTGAATGCAAGTAGTTGTGAAAGAAATAAAATAATTGATTATGTTAGCAACATTGTTTCATATTTCATCCTTGTTATTCAATTTTCTATAATAAGCTAAATGGCTCAAGTATGGGGGAAACATATTGGTCAATTGAAGAGGCATTACCCTCACTTCATATCTGAATGAAAAACTTTTGGTGGTCCAAAATATTCTCAGTGGGGAGGATTGATCCAAGAGGATCCAGAATACCTCAAAATTCAAATCTCTCAAAACTCGATGAAGAGGTATCCATAATGAATATCTCGACAAGATATTTACGATGACGCTTGAATGGGATCAAATGGAATTCGTATGAGAAATATATCATGATTTGAAGTTTTTACCAAACATGGCAAAAAGGAAGGACATATGTGACATGTGGTAGTCCCACAAGAGCACACACGACTGCCATACAAAGTGACACATGGTAGTCATAAACGACACATGGTAGAATGAGCAGTGGAAATCTGGTAGAGCCAGGTGATGTGGCAGTCGAGTTGGTAGCTGAGTTGGTAGTTGAGTTGGCTGTTGACATGGCAATCAAGTTGGCAGTCCAATTGCTAGGTGACATGTTGTCGATGTGACATGGACTAATGAGAGGCTTCCATGTGTTAGCCTTTGATTTTATAAGAAGTTTCTATGTTAAATTAGCAAGGGGGATGTCGGTTGGGATCAAACCCCCGAGATCCAAGCTAGGAGTGCAACAAATTAAACAACAAGATAATAGAACCACTTGGTAGACATTGCCATAAATTCAATAGATTAAGTCATATGTAATGGCTACCCAAAGAGGGGAGGTTCATGGGTTTAACCTTGAGAAATCCCTGCCAATCAACGCTTTAAACTTTATCTTCCAACAATTTCGCCACTACAATAATGATTGATATAGTTCCCACACCAAATCCTTTTGTATTTAGTTAATATTTATATCAAAGAAATCCCAATGGATCGCAGGTTCGACCTTGAGTCTGTTGGATCCTAATTCTTTAAAGTAAGGACAAATTACCAATGCACTAGAGCATAGTCCTTTGGTCATGAATGCGAGATTTAATTCTTTTGAAGCTGCATTATTTTTGTAATGCTGATGTATATCAATTCTTTTAGCCTTGTTTGTGGATGGTAAAGAGGAGAGAGGTAATTCTAAAGGATTTCGGAGGCCATTGTGCTGCAACAAAGTAGAAGACCAACTATTGAGATTGGATATGTTTATGTATTTTTCTCATTTGTATCATAATTGAAGAGGCCACTCCATTGGAAGTGGACCTGGAGATGTGGCCCACATTGGGTGAACTTCGTCATCATATCGTTGTGTTATTCTTATTTCTTTGTTGCTTATTATTAGTGATCATAGTCTCTTTATGTATTTATTCTATCTTAGTTTTCACACTCTTCAAAGCAATCAAGTCATTAACTAGCTAAGTAAAAGAACCAAATCATGTGATTGACTATTGAATTGAAACAAATAATGGATTCCACTTGAAAATGAAGAATTAATCCCTTAGATTGGATCATACAATTTTCCATTTCCTTTAATATGCAATTTTTTTCTTTCAACAACACCATTTTGTTGTGGTGTATATGGAATAGTATGTTTCATTTGAATGCCCTATGTAGTGCAATAAGTTGTAAATTTGTTGTCAAAAAATTAACCTCCATTATATGTTCTTAACTTCTATATTTGATGTCCAAATTTTTTCTCTACAAGGGTCTTGTAGGCCGAATCATTTCAAAAAATTTACTCTTAGGTTTTAAGAAATAAACCCAAGTGTGATTCAGGTGGATATTTGTGGCCACCCACCTATTCCAACTGGCTCCTCTTGACATTTTTTAGTTCAACACGTTCTTCTGTACTTCTTTGTTATTGTGAGTTCTACACTTTCGGGGCTGTCTGAAGCCCCACACATCTTCCACGTGGATATTGGTGGCCTCCCACCTAATCCAACTGGATTATTTTGGAATTTTTCATGTCAGTACATCTTTTTTTACTTCTAGGGCTGTTTTGGGGCCCTAAACAATGTTTTTTTGGCTTGCCACAGTCAAATTGTAGACGGAGTCACATTTTGATGGCATAATGTGTAGTTATTGAAAATAGCTTTCTAACAGTCTATCACGTGCCTAAAACAGAGGTCGTATGCAAACGTTGTGATCCCAAGAAGTTGAGGTACCAACTTACCCATCCTGGCCCACACAACGTTTAGCGTTTCATCTCCTAGGGTTAGTTTTTTGGATGTATAGGGTTTTGGAATTCATGAGTAATGTTAAAAAGGCCTTTGGAGCCTGAATGTAATCATTATGCTCAGACGGATGTGCGTAGCAGCCACATCTCTTCTTAGAGATAGCCACCACCATTCGAGAAAGTTTTTTCAGTTCTATAGTTTTACAGTTTCAACCTATTTTATTTATTCAATAGTAGTTATTGTTCACTGGATATATGTCGTTGTTCTTCATATCTATGTGTTATGGTATTCAATCTGTTATTCATTTTTTTACACTCATAAATCCATATCAGTGGTATCAGAGCGGTCTCCTCTTCATTTTTTTTTCTTTGTGCATATCCCCAACAAGATCTGGGTACAAGAAGCTGGGACTCAAACTAGTTGAGCCTTTGCAATATCAGGTGTGTCGAACCCAACCACAAATCATGGGAGATGAGAAGAAAGATGATGGAGCAAGAGGTCCTTTTAAAATGTTGCTCGAGGAATCCCTTGCACGACAAAGGAACGAGATGATGGAAAACTTTTCACTGATCCTTCGGTGGCTTCCCACATGAGACACATCTTCATCAAGCGACCACGCAGCCCCCTTCAAGGCTAAAGTAAATTTTTATATTCCATTATTTGAAGGACTGATAGATGTGGATGCTATAGTTAAATGGTTGAATCTGCTCGAAGGGTATTTTTCAGTCCACAATTTTTTCGATAGGGAAAATATTACTTTTTCACTCCTCAAGGCCATCCCCCATGTTAAGGACTAGTGGGATACATACTCTGAGAAAATTACCACAGAGGAATCTGCAATATTTGTAGTTTCCCCCACCTGGGATTCCTTCAGGGATGCCATTAAATAACAATATTACCCTGTTGGAAGCTACGAGGACCTGTACACAAGATGGACCATGCTGTGTTAATAAAGGGACTAGACAGTACCAAATTTCACCAATATTTTCCATACTTTACGCACCAAATTGGAAATCAAAGAATATGAATGAGATATGGTGCTCAAATACCATGGATATTTGCACAGATACATTAAAAAAAAATGGATTTTTTGGACATCACATCATTAGGTGCGGCTTATAGAACAACTGTCAAGATCGAGAAAAAATTTAAGAAGAAAAGGTGAGAGTTTGGATCTATGAATTCCTCATAGCCGAAGCAGGGAAAAGGTGGACCCAACCCACCAAACATGGGACATAGTAAATATGGTCAATCTTAGGAGAACCAGTCCAAGCTGCAACCCAAGAAGGGTAACAAGAAGTCGAAGAAGGACATGGGAAAGTGGTGTGAGTACCATAAATTCCCTTGGCACAACACCGAAGAATTTCTCTCCAAGAAGTCGCTGGTGGGCGAGCTGAAATCTTCCAAGTTAGAGGTAGATTATTACTTTGAATCAAATACAGAAAGTGGGAAGCGTATCATCGAGGTCAAAACCAGTGCCATTCTCTCTACCACCAAAGTCCAACCAAGAGAACTAGAAGAACTAGAGGAAGGGGAACGCCTCTTTCACTCACATATGTGGGTAAAGGGGACTTCACTACATTTTATTTTCGATGACGATATTCAAAAGAACTCGATTTTAGTAGAGGTTTTCAATCTGCTAGACCTATTGATAACACTACACCCACATCCATACACCATCGAATAGCTTCACCAAGGACGAGATCTCCATGTTAGCCAATAGTGTCATCTTCCCTACAACATCAAGCCCTTCAAAGATGAGGTTTTGTGTGATATTTCTCCCCTTGAAGTTTGTGATGTTCTTTTAGGCTAGCCATAATTGTGAAAGCGACATGTTGTGTATGAGTTTAGACCCCGCATTGTTTTTATTACTTTGGTTAGACAATTGTACATGATACTAGAGGTAGCACCACCTACCACTATTCCTTTAATCTCTGCTAAGCAATGCAGTAAGGTCATTTAAGAGATCGGGAAGTTTGTATTCTTTGTGATCTGTGCTCATAGTAAGTAGAAGGTTGCTTCCACATTCATGACCTCGACACAAAGCCTCTCTTTGCAACATAAGCAAGTGGAAGGGATCATGGAAGAGTACAGAGACATATTGTCCTCACCCACTAGGGTACCAACGCACTGCCAAGTCAAGCATCTAATTGATCTAACACCCGATGCACTATTGCCTAATGGACCAGTCTATCATCGCTGGTTGATGGAAAATGATGAAATCAAGTGCTATATCCAAGAGTTTCTTCAAAAGTGGCACATTTGACCCAGCTCCTCCCCTTGTGGAAGCCTAATTGTGCTGGTGCAGAAGAAAGACATGACTTGGTGGCTCATCATTGATTACAGAGAATTAAACAAAATCCCAGTCAGGAACTGGTACCCAATCCCTCGAATTGATGACCTTCTTGACCAACTCAAGGGGGAAAAGTTATTCAACAATATTGACCTAAATTCTAGCTACCACCAGGTTCCCATTGAACCAACTAATGAATGGAAGACAACTTTCAAATCTAAAGAAGGTGTCTTCGAATGGTTGTTCATGCCCTTTGGCTTAACAAATGCACCAACAACTTTCATGACATTTATTAATGATGTATTGAGATCCTTCACCAACTCTTTTTTGGTGGTATATTTGGAAGACATCCTCATCTTCAACAGAACTTGGGAGGAGCACATGCAACATATTCAACATGTTCTGGGCACTTTGCGACAACAAAACCTATATGCCAACTTGGAAAAATGATCCTTTGGCATGAACAGGGTCCAATACTTGGGATACATTGTTGATGAGCATGGGGTACACATGTATCCAACTAAGATCCAATTCATTCATGACTGGCCAACCCTAACCACACTAACTGATCTTTGAAGCTTCTTGTGACTTGCCAAATTCTACTGAAGGTTCACATTGAGATTCTCCCATATTTCATGGGCCCTCAGTCAAGTAACCAAGGGTGGTGGAAAGAAAAAGTTCACATGGGGGCATACAAAAAAAAATTATTTGATGATATGAAGCATCGCTTGTGCTTAGCTCCAGTACTCTCCTTACCCTATCTCAAAAACCATTCGAGATTGAGATTGATGCCTCTGACTATGCTGTAGGAACAATTATCACTCAACACAGTCATCTAGTAGCATACCATAGTGAGACACTCTCAGATGCTGTATGAAAATACACCACCTATGACAAAGAAATGTATTCCATTGTGAAAGCCTTTTGTCAATCAAAACATTACATTATGGGAAATGAGACAATCATCCACACTAATCATAAGTGTCTGCAGTTCATAATGACACAGGGGAAGTTACAGAACGACCGCCATCAAAATTGTTCCACATACCTACAAAATTTCCATCTCGACATCAAGTATAAAACAAGGAGCAAAAATCATTTCGTTGACATCCTTAGTCGCCCTCCTATTGTTGCACTCACCACAATGCTCTATTCTTGTGGGAATGAGGCATATGAGTGGCCCCAAATTTATCATCATGACCTTGACTTCGCCACCACCTATCAACTATTGGGTAAAGGAACAAATGCCACCAATTTTCACATCCAGGATGGAATGTTATTCCATCTTGGCCACCTCTGTGTTCACACAAGTGTGTGTGCAAATATTATTTGGGCGGCTCACTACAGTCGGATGGAAGAATATTTTGGCATGGAGAAAACTGTGGTCATTCTATAGAAACATTTTTATTGGACAAAACTTCGACAAGATGTCAGCAAGTATATCAGATATTGCACTTCTTTTTCCATTGCCAAGCCTTCCATCAAGAAGAAATTATTATACAACCCACTTCCTACTCCCGAGAGGCCTTGGGAATACATCTCGATGGATTACATGTATGGCCTTCCATCCACCAAGAATGACAATGATTGCGTATTTTTGGTGGTTTGTCGGTTTTCGAGGATGGCCATTATCACAACCTGCATGAAGAGTATAAAAACGACAGATACTTCCAAGCTCTTCTTCGAACGAGTGTGGGTCCATTTTTGGATACCACAGACCATCACCTCATATCAGGGAAACAGTTTCCTCAACACATTTTGGTCGAGTCTCTATTCATTGTTGGACACCAAGCTCACTAAATCCACTTATTTCCACCCCCAAACCGATGGCCAGACAAAGGTCGTCAATTGGATGATTTTGCACATCCTATGCATATACAACTCTAAGCATCCACACACATGGGATGAGAGTCTTCCCTATGTTCAACATAGATACAATAGGGCTCTCCATATCTCCATTGTACATAGCCTATTTTAGGTGGGGTTGAGATTCCAGCCCTTATGTCCCATTGATGTTTCACTACCTCTTGAAGCCACACAGGAAATATCTTCCCATGTTTAGTTTGAGGTCGACAAAGCCACCATATTCATTGATCGGATTCATCACATCCACCAACATGTCCATGAGGTTTTGTAGAAAGATAATGTTAATTACAAGCAGTTCCATGATCAACAACAGGTACCATACCAGTTTAAGGTGGGATACAAGGTCTGGTTACATTTGTAGAAAGATCGCCTTACAAGGCCCCATCAGAAGCTCCACCCACTTCACTATGGGCCTTACACTATCACCAAGGCTGTGGGTAGAAATGATTTTGAGCTCAACACTCCACCCTTCCTTGGCTTGCACCCAATGTTCAATGTGGACCTCCTTCGGCCATAATTTCCACCATTATTGGAA
>JASDQU010374751.1:58768-68890 GCA_032191745.1 Picea mariana | reverse complement strand
CGCTCAGTTTTCTGAACAACATGACTCTTCCTCGAAATTAACACAGGCATTTCGTTCACGGAATACACACACGGGTTTTCTTAGAGCTAGACACAGACTCCACCCCAATCACCTCTCTCACCTGGAGAGAGTGTTGTACAACTGGCCAACAAGACCCCCATGCAGTCCAGCACTGTGTGGCCACACAACCAATCGGGAAAACGAACACAGGATTTCTAACTGGTTCAACAATGGCAGGTCACTTCTTATTTCTCAATCCGACAACACGGGATAGACTCACGCTAGGGTTCTCGGGGACACATGACAAACCATCCACGCAGGGTCAACACAAGTTCGAACTGTTCAGACAAGGGTTGTACCGGCTATCTCAGAAGTCAACCTAGGCTTTTCGGCTTTCAGGGATGCACCAGGGTATTCTTTTGCAGAGGTCGGATGGGTTCACGCTCCGATAGTCGGGTAGAATGGAGGAGGAACCCCAACACGGCTCGTCTCAACATTTTAGTGTGTGCGCCAGGGTTGACACTTGTCACCCATGCGACTGCATGCATTCCTTCAGCATGCGTTCCTCCCACCATTTGGAAATCACATGTCCTTCCAAAAGGACTTAGGTTAAAACATATAATACACATATCTTTTGGAATAATATTAAAATATTATTCCCAGGCTTAAGCCCCCTAGGCTTAGCCCCTAGGCTTAGCCCCTAGGCTCAACAATTAGCCCCTTTTCCCACCTTCCAGCCCCTAATTCCTTGCCCACTCTGTGGACGCTCAGTCCCCCTTCACTCATTCATCATGGTCGGTCTGCACCTGGCGGTGTTTATATTTTATTAATTGTTCTGCATACATACAAGTACAACAACAGGCTCCTGGCCTTCAAACACTTAGGCTTCCTGGCCTAACAAACACATAAGCCTCCATCTTATAAGAACTTGGCTCACCAGCCTACTAAAACATGCTTACAATTCATAATGCAAGCTTTACATCAGGGCTCGGCCTTGGGGACATTACACTCTACTTCTACTTCTTCTGAATCTGATACTGGGGTGGGTTGTTTCCCTCTTCCTCTAGTCTTCCTTGGAATCAATACCTCAAGAAGTCACAAGCTGGCAAGATCACCAGCTATGATACCACTATAATGTCCCCAACTAGGTTATGTGGGTTTGTTATGTTTTATGTCAAAAAATTGTTATTTCTCCTTGTGTGAATGTATCAAACACTTGGTATTAATGTTGTTAACCCCTTACAAATAGTTTTATCATATAGGAATATTGAGAAACACATTGCATGCATCCATTACACAAAAAATAAAGCAGATAACCATGGCATATTATTATGGATGGAAGCATCAATACAATGATATCTAATGGTTGTAATAATAGCTATAGAATATTCCTGACACACACACAAGTCTAATGGCTACAAGGCAGCTGCACAAATATACTAACAGAAACAATACAAGGAAACTTGGAATGATGCCAATCTATGATGCTTCCTACAAGGCTCTTCTACAATAATGTCCTCTTTTCTAGTGACCCTCTTCTAACCCTACTAACCTAATCCAAACATCTTGTTGCAATCTTGATCGCAGAGGTCCTCATGGGAAAAATGTTGGATGTTTAGCAAGGCCTCGTGGGATGCCTGTACTCAACCCGTGGGGATTCCCTAAACCATGGTTTCTATGAAACCCTCATGAAACCTTTAAATTTCTAGACTCAACTTCGTTTGGTAAGTTCCATAAACTTTCTACGTACCTTGGTAACTCTCCAATGAAATGCAAGACTCCTAAGTGAAGCTCCAATGGTAGTCCTAGATGGACTCCCCTCTTGTCCGACTAGGGTGGGTATTACACCACTAAAACTAAACTGCAATAGTGGAAGGGTTTGCTAAACCCTAACAAAAAAATGGATCCAAGAGCACTCCAAAATGAGAGATCAAATCATAATTCTAAAGAGAAGGGTTACCCCTCTATTTATCCATCCTCCCAACCTTCTAGATCTTTCCCTTTTTTAACTAAATCAAATCATCACTTTATTTTCCCTCAAATTTCATTTAAATATAATTATTTATTTGATTTAATGTCACTTTAGGATTTATCATTCTAGTGACACCAAATAAACCTCCTTGATTCCCTTTCCCTTGTTGACTATAACCTACGAGAGTCGTATAGGCTATTGATTAATCCTCTATCATGATCAATTGGGAGGGGAAATTACAAAAAGAGTTTTTTTTCTAGTGATTGTTGTGAAGGAGAGAGGCCTTCACACAATAAAATTCATGAGGGAATAAATTTTTTCCCCTTGTGGTATCATGGATTGGCATGGTGGTGGCCAGATTGAAAAGAGAGAGGTAGTGCATATGAGCCTATGGTTGGGTGGAAAATTTCTCACCTTCAATCAATTGACTAGTTGGTAGTCTGTAATAGATAATCCCTTCTTTGTATATTTTTATTCTATGTAAAGTATTGATTTTTCATGCTTGTTTAATGGATGGAAGTGTGTGGTTCTATGTAAGTATATGCAAATAATAATGAATGAATGCATGTCCTATAATTTTCTATATGGCATGCATTATTATACATACATAGTGGATGTATTAGTTGTTATGATTTCCTATGAATGGAAGATAGACTCTTTAATTGAGAATTGGAAGGGATATATGAGGTTCCATGAATGCACAATGTTTTATTGCTAGTTTATTTCCCATGCAAGTTAAATGCAAAGAATTTGGGTCATTAGATGTCTCTATGTCCTCCTAACACCATTGTTGTCTAGACTTTGATGAGGAAAACCCAATATCTGGGTTGTTTGGTAGGTTGCAGAACCGATGAAAGAAAGTAGAGTTATGTACAGGATAAGGAGAAGATATTCGTATCTGAAATGATTTGGTGCATTAGGAGGAAGAGGGAATGATGATGGAGGAACCCTGATATCCAGATTTGTCAAAAATATAATATTTTCAACAAGGGACCCTTCCAAAAGTTATGGATCTGGATGTGGAGTCATGACCAATGAAACCTTGCGAGATGATGACTAGAATGCCATGTGGAATGATTCTGGTGGTAGCTTTCCTTTGTCAACAGGCCACAATGATAGGTGATGGGATATAGGCAGATGAATGATATACAGGATCTTGAATTTCCCTCGATCCGGATATCCGAAAATATGCAACCTTTTATAATTGGATTTTATTAAAAATACATATTCTCAAATGTGAAATACCACATTAGCATACCACAACAACATTCCATGCCAACACCTTGTTAATATCCATGTAAGTTGGATGATAGGTCATCAGGTCCATGTTGGTAGAGCTCATGGTGGTTAATACCAGATAACAGAAACCAAAGGAGTAACCATGAAAAATATGGAAATACGAAGATTCACAAAAATGGTCTTTTTACAAAGTGTTAGATCCTAGATTTCACGTCAACAATGACACATCGACATGTTAAGTAGGATTCCACGACAACAGTGACACATAGACATGCTAATTAGGATGCCATGACAACAGTGACACATGAACATCTGGGATCATAATTTCCACATCAACACGATGAGTAAGTGTACCACGTCACCAGCCTATCAGAGGCCACATCGAAAAGAGGGATCGCGAGTAGAGATACGTGGCAGGTCATATGGACAGAGGCTAGAACTGGGAGGTAGAAATTAGACAATCCGAAAATCTAGAAATTTGGAGGTTCACAAAAAATGGACATTTTGCAAGGAGCCAAATCTCGGATGCCACATTAGCGAGCTAGTTATATTCCATGGTAGAAATAGTTTTAGGTAAAAACTTAGTAGAAGTCTGCCAACGATGCCATGGTAGCAGGTCATGAGGTAGCAACTAGATGGCAAGCAATATCCAACCTGCTGCAGAATCTTTAAGACTCTGCAGACTGGATGTCCGTGCAATCACGCTCGTGCACTCCCATCCGCTACACATCCACATCCATGCTCCTCCCATGCGCTACCCATCTGCATCCATGCTCTCATCTAGCTCCACATCCATGGTTCCATCCGCTCCTTTTCCGACTCTCGCAGATCCTCTGATGATTCACTCAATCAAACGGTGTAACACAAAACACTATTAACACTCGACAAGACGTGATGTCAATCCCGGAGTAGGATGACACGTGAAATTTATTATGTTATTATTCAATTATTTTCATTTGTCTTCACAATTGAACAAAAATCTTTCTTAATGAGTGTTAATTGCATATTTACAGGATTTATCCTCTTCTCATTAACATCCAAGCCTCCCCAAATATTATCTCATGTGGTCATGATAAATTATCTCATGAAGTCATGATAAATGATATCATAGAGGATTATCACACTTTGAGAATTAGGGACTAAAGCATGGTTCAAGATTCAAATATTTATAGTGATTTGCAACTCCCTTTAGCACTAAAATATGATATCATAGAGGATTATCATACTTTGAGAATTAGGGACTAAAACATGGTTCAAGATTCAAATATTTATAGTGATTTGCAACTCCCTTTAGCACTAAAAAATGTAGTTTAGTGATTTTTCAAAGTATTTCTTACTTGCTTTCTCAACTTTAGACACCCACTTTTTACCATAAGAACACCACCATGTAGTACATGGATTAATATAAACATTTATATTCTTTGAAATATAAACCACCTTAACATATTCTAAGATTTTAAATAGTCTAACAAATATTGTATGGTCCTCATGCACAAACCATGGCCTCTTAACAAAACCACCATGCTTCTACATACATTCATAAAACCTATAGAAGAAAAAGGATGTATCCTATGAACAAACATAACAATTGATTATGGGTAAACAAGTATATTTTTTTCTCCTCCTCTTCATTGAAATGTGTTATATAAATATATATAAAACAACAACAAAATACACATATTATTATGACATCTTGGTATGACATCTTGGTATTGGTTTTACAATTATTAAACTTCCTCCCCTCAAAATAGTTGTGTTTTTATTATCTTGTTTTCTTACTTTTCTATTATGTATTAAACATTTTAAGATATTATTATTTTGTTGGCTTCGATCATTGTAAAAATCGATACTTAAAGAGAATCGAATGCAACTTATGAAGTATAAGTAACAATACTTATGAAGTATAAAAATCTTGATGGGGATGAACGAATGATTCCAGATCAATTCATAAATGTTTTTGCGCAAAGGATTTATATTAAGTTATGGAATTTAAGTTACAATGTAGAATGGAAAAATAAAAATAAAAATATATTGATTGGAGAACAATTTGCAAATAAGTTAAAATTATGTAAAATTTTGAAAATGAATGTTTGTTTTCTCACGAAGGGAGGCACCGTGACAATGGTTTCAGAGGGCCATGGATTTTTGCATTGAAGTTAGTTATAAATCTTACGCTCTCACTTTGCGCGGAAGTGGCATCAATTCACCAATGTCATACATTTCTCAAATAAGAATATAATTTAACTAACAATCATTGCAGCTGTCAAAAAAAATTATTAGAAACCCCCTGTCCGTCAGTCTTCCGACGGCTGGAAGAGAACTCTGAAATCCTCCATTGACATATCTAAAAGAGGAATCTCCTCTCCATTCAGAGACTCGCCACTGTCTAGAAATAATCAGAAACCCCCTGTCCGTTGGTTTCCGACGGCTGGAAGAGCACTCCGAAATTCTCCATTGACACATCTAAGAGAGAATATCCTCCACATTTAGAGACTCGCCACTGTGTAGACGTTCAAGTGGTACTGAAACTCGAGATGCAGGACTTGCTCCACCGTAATCTGTTGGCCGTCCATGCCGCATTTGGCTTCCAAATGGGACGATGAGGAGGCCACGCCGACTTCCGAAGGCGGCCGGAATTCTTCTGCAGCGAACTTAGCCGCAGCAGATTGAATTTGCGGCCGCGTTAGAAACGGAGCGTTGGGAATTTCCGGTGGGTAGACTGGAAAATTGAGCCTGGCCTTGGATCCTCTGAGACAATACGCAGCAAATTCGCAGACAGCCTTTTCCGGGGTATCGTAGGATTCGTAGGAGCCCAACCAAATTCTGCTGTTGGAGTTCGGTATTCGAATTTCCGACACCCATTTCCCCCATTTTCTCTGTCAGACTCCCTTGAACTGTTGCGATTTCAGTGCGCGGTTTTCGGGACTGCTATGGCAGTTCTGGTTTTGCCCCTTTCGCCCCTGCTCCGATCCCTGCAACTTCATTTTGAGGTCCTTCGACTTCTTAAAGCTGAACCGGAATAGACTTGCAATCTCCTCCAGCTTCGACATTATGCTCGACGCCGGCTGAGTCGACGTGAACCTCAATTCCTCCTCTTGCTTCAAGACATCGTCTTTGAACAGCCCGGAGAGATTGAAGCCGGGCGAGAGGGAGATTATGTCGTAGGCGTTCAGGCAGGCCGGCTTCGAGACGAAGGCGGAGTCGACGCCGGTATATTTCTCCATAACTGCATCCGTATATGGTCCAAACAGGGAGGCGGGCATTTAAAATTTGAATTTGAAATTCAACAATCGATAAAAGGAGACGGCGTTGCTAACGGAGACGGCGTTCGGAAGAGAGGTAAACGGAAAATCGATGACCGGAAAATCTTGACGACCGGCTGGGCGTTCCACTGGATCGAGCCCGTGTCCGAGACGTCCCATCGGGCTTCAAAACTGTTAGCTTACTCCTATATATATATACAGACTTACCACTCATGTAGGACGTGTCCGAGACGTCCCATCGGGCTTCAAAACTGTTAGCTTACTCCTATATATATATACAGACTTACCACTCATGTAGGAAGGATGTTAGTGCATTGAAAAAAATAATATCACTTTATATATATATATATACTTTACCATTCATGTAGGAAGGATGTTAAAAAATAGTACCCTATCATAATTTCCAATCTCCACATATTGTTGTCTTGATATAATATTATTCTAAATAAATATATAATAGAGTTAGATTTTCTATGAAGAAAATTTGTGATTTGTTTTGATTCATACATAAAATATTATATGGTTGAATGTTTGTGCTTGACTCCGATATCTATAACAAAACTCTAATTAAAGAAGTAGATATGCAATATCTCTTACAACTTTAAACACACATCTACTTAAGGAAGTAAGTATGCAATGTCTCTTATTGTACAATGAAAATAGCAACAATATAGTATATATAATTATCATTATCACAAATCCATTTTAACTCTTAAAACTTTAAACACTTAATTGTACAATGAAAATAACAACAATACAGTATATATAATTATCATTATCACAACTCCATTTTAACTCTAAACTACTCAATGGTAAATTTGACTTTAACTTTCAGCCATGCAGAACTTTACTATTTTAAAATTATGAAAATAAGATATATAAATAATTGTATTTTTCCACATTGATGGAAACCCATACTTTTAGCACTTGACTCCAAGCTTGTAAGGCGTGAATGGACGTCCTGATATATTCTAGTTTTATGAAAATTGTTATTTAATAATAAAATAACTTTCCACCAATATAGACTACATTTAAGTTGTCCTGATATATTCTAGTTTTGTGAAAATTGTTATTATGCAGAAGGCGTTTTATAGGGGAGGTTCCTCCCTCTCTTTCGTCGTCTGTCGAGCACCTGTGGAAGCATAACATGTGTCAGCTTATATTAGCATAAAGTGGTAGAGATTCATATGTTTTAATTTTGTTTTTACCTCCTTTCACCGCTTTTGCAAGCCGCCCTTATCCTTCCCCTTTTCAGTGCAGGTTTCACTGCAGGTTTTCATATTACATTCTACACCTGTTGCACCACCTTTGCAAGCTGCCCTTTTCAATGCAGGTTTTCATATTACATTCTATCAAATTATCTTTTCACCATGCTCACATCTTTTTCATATCAAAAAACAAGATTGTTGGTCGATGATAAGGGCTCATGGGAAACTTGGTTCTTCACAACCTCTTCGATGTTGGCCGTCCATTCAGATGCTTGCAAGTTGTCGTCATCGATCGACGGTTCCTGGAAGATGCAGTGACCATGGCAGCCTGCAGGACTCGGGAGAAATGATACACAAAGATCGGTAAATTCATTCGTTGATAACTCTAAGGTTGCTAAGATGAATCCTACAATCATCTAAGATGAATCCTACGGTTCTAAGGTTGCTAAGACGAATCCTACAATCAGTTATAAAGTTGTTACGCTTTGCAACTCCTATCAGGAAACCATTATAAATACGTCGAGTATCTGATGTCTCTTATAGGGGATTTCCTCGTTTGTTCTTCAGTTTTTGAGGGATCTGAAAGTCTTGAATACTTGTCTGGTTCCCTGTTCTATTCTATTTTGGTTCATTGCAATTCCAATTCCAATGGCGGATGTGAACATGGAGAGCGGTGAGGTGGAGACTTTTGCTTTCCAGGATGAAATTAATCACTTGCTCACCCTCATCATCAACACTTTTTACAACTCAGCCTCATCATCAACACTTTCTACAACTCAGCCTCATCATCAACACTTTCTACAACAATAAGGAGATTTTCCTTCGGGAGCTCATCAGCAATTCATCCTATGTAAGTAAGAAAATTTGTACTTTAGCAGAAATCTAAACAAAAACTCATGAACATAACATGTGGAAAAACAGATGTATTTGCTTCTTCAAACAAGAAACTACCAGCTACTGCAGCGTTGTTCACCAGATAGTCTATTGGTTACACGAAATCAATATTCTCGTTTTTCCAAAGTCAGTACAACTTTCAAATTACTCATAATAAAGCATGTTTTTTATTTCAAATTTCCCCATTACCAAAGTCATGATAACTCTGTAATTCTGAGTGGTTCAATTACTCATAATAAAAGATGCGTTTTT
Source organism: Picea mariana (assembly GCA_032191745.1). NCBI lineage: Eukaryota > Viridiplantae > Streptophyta > Pinopsida > Pinales > Pinaceae > Picea > Picea mariana. The sequence continues at coordinate 60,062 of JASDQU010374751.1, read as the reverse complement.
AATTCCTTTGTACAGGTTTCCACAATGACTGCATTAGCTTCTATTAAAGCAACATTGTATACGCAGGGGACTACAAGAACATTTTAGAATTGAGAAAGGGCTCTATGAATCTCTTACAGTCTTTCATCGTTTGTTTTTCTTCTCTAAGTTCAAAGAAAAAGACGATAAAAAACAAGGTATCAACATCAAACCATAACAAATACCTTAATTCACACTTTTAAAGATTCGTTTCGTGTCTTCTCACACGGAATTTGTCTTTAGTTTTTCTGTTCAAAGTCTCAAAGAAAAAGGAGGAAAAAAAAACAAGCTATTTTGTGTTTTCTCACAAAGAATTTGTCTTTTGTTTTTCTGTTCAAAGTTTCAAAGAAAATTAAAAAAAAACAAGGTATGCAACATCAAAGAATTTTTTTTCTATTTTTTTTCTGTTCAAAGTTTGAAATAAAAAAAAAAACAAAGTATGCAATATCAAATCATAACCAGTATCTTAATAGAATAGACTAAGAACAATCTTCCCTCCCTATACAGGGATGTAGGAGGGTTGTACTGGATTTTACTAAATGTCATTGGATGTCAACTTAGGTTGAGGTTCCTATAAAACATTGTGTCATCAGATAAATGCGTTTTAGGTTCTGCTGAAGAAATAAACTTCGTCATCTTTATTTTGCACACATTGTTTATCATTAAATATACCCATTATAGCAGGGTTTTTGCTTTTTGCTTGATAGATCTAATGGGTAACTGTTAAATCAAATATAAGATGTTGTTAATGTTATTTAAATCCTCACTTATTAAATGGGAAGCATTTTTATCCATATCAATTTGATGTTTATCTCTTATAATTATTATTTTAGATTATACCAGTTTGATGTCATCTAATTCAAAGAATGTCTTAATAATTACTTAGGTGGAGAGGATAACAATCTTTACTACCAACTACTCAAATAAAATCCAATTAACAACTTTAATAATTACTAAATTACAATTAATTTATAATTACTCCAATGATCCTATCATTATTATCTTGTTCTTCTCAATTAACCACAAATTATAAGTTTCTTTTGCAATACCTAATTTTTATTTGGATCTGCAATCAGAGTCATGTTCTTACATTGTCAATGTATAATATAATTGTTTGACTGCATAGTTTTGTATCATTATTATCTTGTTCAAGATAAATTAGAAGTTTTCTTTGTGACCTAATTTTTATTTGGATTATTTGCATTGCATACCATGTTATTAAATTGCCAATGGATAATATCATTGTTAACCTACATCATTTTAAATGCTCATCAAC
>JASDQU010374751.1:31354-56218 GCA_032191745.1 Picea mariana | reverse complement strand
GGAAGGCTACCTTCGTTGCTTTGTCTCTGATAAACAAACACAATGGTTCAAATGGTTACCCTTGGAAGAATGGTGGTATAACACTTCCTTTCATACTGCAACAAAAATGACACCATTTATGGTACTCTATGGCTACCAACCTCCTTCCATCACTTCTTCTCTAAAAGAAAAATCTAAGGAACAAGCAGTGGAAGATCACATCGAGCATCAACAAGAATTTCTCCAAATATTAAAGGACAACTTGACTATGGAACAGAATCATATGAAGCAACAAGTAGATCAACATCGTAGTGAAAGAAGTTTTGAAGTAGGGGAGTGGGTTTTTTTAAGACTACAACCATACAAATAGATGTCCCTCAAGCAAGCCAAGAAGGATAATAAATTATCACGAAAGTATAATGGCCCTTAAGAGGAGGGGCATGTTAAGCCCTAAATAGTGGATCACTACCCCTTAATTGGGGAATATTATATTAGCAATGTTATTTTATTTATGTTAGCTTTAGGCCATTAGTTGTAATTATAGCTCCTAGTATCCTATATATACCAAGGAGACATTTTCATTTTGAATCATCTTGTAATTGAATATTTATGTGTGCATAAGGAGGTTTCCCCCTTACACAACAATCCTATAACAATTGAATCAAGGGGCCCTCAAGGCCAGGGAAGAAATGATAGTGACTGAAATAGCAGAAGCCCCCTAGGTAGCGACCGAAACAACAGAGATTCCTCGGGTAACCCCGGTGCAATATAGAAGTCCCTCTAAGGCTCAAGACATGTGGGAGAGGGTGTTACTCATGTCAAAACATGTGCAATGGATCATTTATCAGATGTAAGATGACCCGAACATCATGAATATGACAAGGATCCCTACCAACAACTGATATGAAATCCATACGGGACCAAGAAACCTTGAATTCATATACCTTGATGAAATTACTGGGTTGGACGACCCTAGATTCACAACGCCACTAGCTGGATCGCCAACAGATGTTTTGGCTCAGCCAGGGACAATTGGATCATTGGGGAGGACTACTGCGTCAAACCCCTTAAGTGAGTTGATAAAGATCTATGATGATGATGAGAGCCCAAAAGTATCTCTTATGACCCTTGTACATATTGAAGAAGAAAAGGGACTAGGGAAGACCTCTTCCCTAGCTCCCGACACCCAAATTCAATAGGTTCCATAGAAAGAACAAGAAGTCGAGAGTGTCCTAGACACTGAGCTGTCCAATGCACTAGAAACCCAAGTGCACAGTCTGAATTACGATATAGGGTCGAACGAACCAAAGGAAAGAGATCCAAAGTAGAAAATTGACATCTCAACGATCGATGATCAAGTAAGTATTGAGCCTACCCACGACGCCTCTATTTCAATCAGTACTCAAACCCTCTATGAGCGACATACATAAGTCGGGCCTTAAAAACACAAGGATGAAGTTCAAGAACAGAGTCTTGAACAAGTATATACCATCAAGAGTCTAGGGAATACACTCACCTGGGGAGATCATAAAATACCTGAACCTATGGATGAAGTATCTGACATACATGCCATAGCTTATAATCAGAAAAGGAAGGCTATCATCTAGAGAACCACCAAAAGGAGGAGGATCACTCTAGATCGCTTCATCCTCATCACTACAGAGGAACATTTGATTAACACAAAGCATGCTAAGACGTCTGAACTCATCAGCGCAGGGATGGAAATCATAGATGCCACTCTGTTCAGAGATAAAAGAGATGAGGAGGAGTTGGTTGTTTCTCTGAAGGAATTGGAAAATTTGTGCCACTTGGAGAAATACTATCAGGGCACCAGGCAGGTCGTGGTGTTGCTCAAGAGAGAATTCTAGGAGGCCTACAACAAGTTTACAGAGGAGTGACACCTATTCACTACAAGGATAGCCAATCTTTATGAAGACACCCTCATGGCACTTGCGATGTGCAAAGATATGGAGCGGTGGTACGAAAAAGAACAACAAGTTGTGGGGAGGCTAGAATACATCGGTGTGGTTAAAAGAGAGAATACTCGATCTCATAAGTAAATTGACCAAGCATTGGTAAAAAATGGCTCAGGAACCTCATCGGGAGATTCAAGAAAAATGGGCCAAGTGAGAGAAAATCTACATTTAAATCAATAAGGAAATTAGGGATATCGGCCTCCCTGAGTTTGGCACACCCAAAAACTTTGTCCACTTTCATCCTCTAGGTCACTTAACCCATTTTAGGTTACTTAACCCATTTCTAGGTTACTTAACCTATTTTTCTTATTTTAGGGTTAACCACTTTCCATAAATAGAAAGTTCTCCAATATTTTATCATTTAAATATTCCTTCTTGATTTTGTCACTTCTCTTTATTATTTAAATAATCCACCTTGACTTTGTCACTTTACTTTATCATTTAAATAATGATTTCTTCTTTTAGGTCACTTTGATTTCTTTGACCTTGGGGGCTTCAAGCCTTCATATGGGGGTCCTCCAACTTTATAAGGCCATAACTCTCAAACCTTGAGGAGTTATGTGACATTCCACATACCACTGGAAATGGCATGACAAGCACTATCCATCTAGGATATTTTCACCAACAACTTCATTGATCTTCATCTCATTATTCCACATACAAGCATGTGTCCTCCAACTATTCTTGGATAACTCAATCTGCAAAGCGTCTTCCCATGAGGGCTTTCACCATAAGGGGACCACTTTGGATTTTATCCATTTGTGCACCTTATAAATCATGATAAGAAAATAATGAGTCATATTTTCATCCAACAAACTATGCATCATCATGGATCAATGACAACTCATTGATCCATATTCATCGATGCATCATATCAATGATCCATCTTTATCAATTGGTTTCCACTTTTACATCTATCATTCTCATCAAGGACAATACATATACATTGTTCATCAATCATCAATCAATCAATTACTTGACATCAATATATGACATCAATCAATCAAACCATTTGCATCAATGACACATGATCCAACAATCTCCCAAATAAACAAACCATTGACATCAGTGACAACATGATCCAACAGGTTCGACTACATCGGTGCAGTCCAACTGGGCCGAGATACTTAAGAACAAGACATTCTAGTGTTAAAATAGAGTAGCCTCGATCACATAAGGAAATTGACCGAGTATTGGGAAAAAAATGGCTAAGGAAACTCATCGGGAGATTCGAGAAAAATGGGCCAAAGGAGAGAAAAGTTGGGTCAAAATCAACAAGGGAATTAGGGATATCGGCCTCCCCTAGTTTGGCACACCTGACGACTTTGTCGACTTACTTGACTTAGTCAAGACTCACACTGAACAAGACTCATCATGGGCCGAAGAAATAGCAAAGGTTACAGACATGGCAGCAGGACAGGTGCGACAATTTATGGAGCACCCGATCAAATCTCGGGCTATGTTGCAAAAGCTAAGTGCCAATATAGTCAAGTACACAACACATGCAGTAGAGATAAGAGAAATTCACTTGATCTCAATGTAACAATATAGATTCCCATATGCCAACACCTGCGAGGATTTGTTCATCACGTGATCGGAGTATGAGACGAGTCAACCTCTTAAGTGATATCTTGAGATGAATCTTAGAAAAATCATAGGAGAGAACACCATGTGGTGAATTTTGTTTTACTTATCTGCACATTAGTTGTTATTTTTAGTTAATTTTATGTTATAAATAGGATCATCAACTGATTAGTTGAGGGTCAATGGTTGTTTCAAGAAACTCTCATTTTTCATTTTGTTCAGAACTATTTCAAAGATGCCTTTAATTGAGAAGTCCTTTTGGACCAGAGACAAGTTTATGTTTTCATCAAATGCATGTATGATTGGATGTGGAGAAGAACTATTTCTTATTCTGTCTCATGAATGGATGTTGTAACGAGTAAGAGCTACTAAATCTATTGATAAGTTATTTGATGCATTTTTTTACAGTTCTTTCTTTAAATGATGAAAATAAATATTTGTGTTATTATGTGATTGATGATTAGAGTTGAGTGAATTATTTTACTTGACATCGTTTATCACATGCATGGCTTCTTCTAATAATTTGTATCTCAGTCAGTAATTGGAATACTCACATGGTTAACGTATTAGTACTAGGCTTGTGGTAGACGATCACTGCATGCATGCTAGAGTAAAGGGTTATCCCAAGCTCAGCCTCTTCTCCAGTAATTAAACCTATTCCCACTTTGTTACCTAGTTGGTTTATACCATATTTTCATATTACATCGGTCCCACCTAAGAGAAAATACAAAAAAATATCGTCTCAACTAAAGGAGATGCCTTCACAAGAAAACATAAATCCCATCGATTAATTGGCTGGATCACAAGATTTGGAGAACCATTCCACCATTAAACATTGCAAAGTCTAATTGGGCCTCGGTGGTGGGTTTGGTTCCTTCTATTGAGTTAAAGGGATTTAGGACCCATCAACATAACCAACAAAGGGAGAATGGAGTCGACCATACCAATAACAGGTGAGAACCCTTCGAGACAACACGGTGGACATACAAGAATTATAGCCCCTAACTCGTATGATAGAGTGACAATCCGACCTCAAGCAGGAGAGACTATGAAAAGAGGAGAAGAGGTTCCTTACTGGCCAGTAAACAACACCGAACACACAGGGAATAACCCTCGTGGTTTTTCCCAAAAAATTGAAAAATGCTGATAGAAATGCAGATCTCAGGTAATAACAACCCACCCTAAGGCAAGCCTCATGTCATAATAGCCACCTGATGATGGGAGAAATCGACTGTCCATCAACTGGATGAACGAGTCCGGTCCAGGGTTGTCTAAATAACCCAATCCGTTTGGTGTAACTCGTTTTGATGGGTTTAATGGCTCCATTAGCCAATCTAAGAGTCCTAAAGAAACAAAAATAATAAAAAATGAAATGAAATAACTAACTAATTTCTAATTACTATATATGTATGTACATGTGTATGGCATAACTATTGTAGGTATATTTCAATAACAGATCTACTTATCCTTTTTATGTACATGATATACACACTGTAAATTTTAATCTAAAATTACAAAACTCAATGTGAAAAATGACTGCTTTGAAGAAGCAAATAAAGAAAGCACATAAAAAATAGTTTTAGTTTTTTCTTTATAAATCTAAATTAATGTAAAATACTATGAAACAAAAATATGTGGATAGTCAAAAGCCAAACCATATATTCAAGTTTCGGTGATGAATAAATGACAGAAAAACATAAATGAGCTAACATGTTAGTGAGTTAATCGATATGCATCCAAATATCTGTACGATTAGCAAATATCCAACCACCTTGTCCAAGAGGGAAACCTGCAATGAACCTTAAAATGTTTTTGAATAAATGAAAAAGAATGTGTTGGTGGTTGAATTTTAATAACAAAATTAATGACACAAATGGTTGTTGTGATCTTATGATTGCAAGCAATTACATTGAGATAAATCTAATTGTAAGAACATTGCATTTAACCATTCAAATAAAAATTAAAGAGAAATCCTGTCATTTGAGCTGAACAAATGATCACTCTATTTAATATATGAAGCATCAAATATGGACGATATGTAATAAGAATTATCCCAAAAAAGCATAACAAATTTTGAAGTCTAAAACTATCAGAAAACTATTAGTTTATCAGGACAAACAAACTTATAAATGAAAACACCATTTACAGGAATGCAAAGTCGAAATGCAAATTGTTGTGCCATTCAAGTTTGTGAATTAATCATCCATATTCAGCCCCAGGACAAGATATCTTCATTACAAAAATTTGAAGTATTTAAAGAGTTCAAGCAAACTAAGCATCTTATCTTCTAAGATAGGATCAAATCCCATGATGATTTATTAATTACAAAAATAGAGGGTGATAAAACCACTCAATATCAAACTGTTTCTCTCAAGATTATAAAAGAGTTGTTTCGATTTACAAAATGAGCCAAAGAAATGGCTAATAACCCCAAAAATGATCCATCTCATGAGATCACCACAAACTACACGATATCATGAAAGGAAAAACAAAATAAAGAAATTTAGATATTGATTTAACCAATATTTTCCAAAATTTTGAATGAGAATAGACTCGCTACAAAATCTGTTGATTCTGTAGCTAGTCTTATTTTAAACAAAAAAAATAATTCAATATATATTAATAAAAAAGAAATCAATAAAAACACAACAAATCTTTAACTTTCAACTGAATTCTAAATTCGGCTCATAAAACCTTAGAGTTAATCACAACTTTGACACACTCATCATTTTTTTATCATGACATTTCCAGTTCTTTTCAAGCATTTTCCTTGCCTTTGTGCACTGATCTTGATTCTGTGTTTTTAACTTGTTAATGAGTCGATCTGAGATGCAAGAGTCTTGATCTTGGCTTGAAGAAAGGGGACCTCTGTGTAGTACTTTTCCATCCAAATAAAACACCCCTCACACTATGTATCTGGAACAGTTGGTTGAGAAAACATATGACTGTGCATCAGAACGCTTCCACTATCCACCATGGGTTTTTAACTGAGTTTGATCCCTGGGAAATGCTTGTTATGTTTCAGGCATGGTGGCAGATTATTTACAAAATCGTAGGTCTGACTGGTAATTGATTTATGGTAATTTGGATCTTCCTCCTCTAAGAAATTTTCTATCTCAGAATCAAAGTTCTCATGGATCTTGGTCACTTTGATTGAGCTCACATTAGATTTTGTTTTATTTCTTAAACTCCTTGAGATCAATCTCCTAGCTCTTTTGTTATTAAAACCTAAGTCTGGATTCTTCCTTGACAGTTTGTGTGAAAATTTATTGGCGTCCTTTGCCACGATATTAGGCAAAACATCCTTCTCACGCTCAGGAGATTCAAATATCTTAGGGTCAACATCCTATTGCTCTAACATAGGCTCATCGAGCGTGGCCCTATCAAAGGATTCTTTAGATAAGAAAAATGGTCTGTCAATGGAAGGGATAGGGTTTTTTTCTAGAATAGGCTTATCAACCATAGGAACCACTACAGGGTTGGATGTAATAAAGCCATTGCAAGATAGGAAAGTATCCCAATCGTCGCCCTATAATTTCAAATGATGGACTAACAACATCCTAATCAACCCATGGTGGAATAAACTAGAATTCAAACACTGCCTTTTATACCTCTTGGCCATTTTATATAAACTTCTCAATAAATAGAATGGCATGTTGAACTGGAAACCGGTGAAATTCATTAACAGTCTTATGTGGTAAAGAAAAATGAGGCCGGAGAGACCTTCACATGTAACGAACTACCTTAAAAATACCAATAAACCATGCCACCTAGTCTTTAACAGAGATATAGGCATACCTTTGTCACAACACTGGATTTTTTGAGAGGTAAAGAACAAACTCCATGACACCTCCTCTAACTTGGAATACTTAAACCACTTTTTCCTGCTAAGGGGAAGACTCGTTTACTGGCTCAAAAATTCCTCTGTGATTTCAATTTGAACGTCACCCACTTTGGCTCGGCATCCATTGAAAGAGAGGGCGAACTCCTAGGCTACTTGCAAGTTGTAACCTTTGAATTTTTTGAGAAAATCAATCCAACCCTGACTACTAAGGTCTTCACTCACATCGTCTTACAGAAGCAAGGTTTGGGAGCCATTTGGTTCGACCTGGATGACAAGGGCCATATGGTTTCAAACAAGCAGTCATGAAGGAAGAAAAAAATCACTATAAGCATGAAGGGTTTCATAAAACAGAAGGAACCAGGGAAAAAAAAAAAGGAATAAAACCCACTATTACCCTCACACGATTAAATGAAGGAATGAGGGGTTTCATACAAAAATCAGACGTTTTGTGGAGTGAATTTCCAAGAGTACAGATTGAAGCCCAAGACTTAACTTGAAATGATGGATCTGTCGATTTCAGACTACCACCTCCAATAAAGTACAAGGTACGACTGGGTACATTCAAATTTCATCATTGTGTAAAGGGTGGAGTTGATTTTCTAAGGTTAGGAGAAGAGATGTTTTACAAACCAAAGCATAATGAAAAGAAAATATCTACCAAGAATCATAACGAAATGTAAACATAGTCTAGTTGCAATCAATTCTTGGTGTATTATCAATACTCAAGATATATCTCATAATCAAATGAGAAACAAAAGTTTTATTAATATATGATAGAATTCAAATAAATCAATAGTCATTAAGAGACTTGTGAGAACATCAACCCTTCTTGAGACATAAACCTTAGATACATTTCTCATTATGATAGTAATGCTTCATTCATTCTTTCAGTCATGAATGAAGCATGAAAACGAAAAGAAAAAGAACAATCGACACAATCCTCTTATAGCCGAAAATTCACCTTCAAACAACAATAATTGCAACAAAGCGTAGGTAGCTACAAGGATTTTTCTTTGTTGATTTAAAAGGTGAAAAAAAATGTGGAGCTGCCAACACCACCATAGCCAATTGTGAAGACCAATAACATAAAACACACCCATGGCCAGGTGGAAAATGATATGTAGTGACCCAAAGTGGTTCAAATCAAACATATCAGCCCCATAACATGAAATACGACTAGGTATGGTTACAAGACTATGAGGAGATGACCAGAATGTCCAAACCGAATGAAACCCTCCAAAAAAAACCCATAGAGACAACAAAGAGCCATCACGTATTCCTTTACATAGAATAGTCAATGAAATTGTGACTTCAACCATCCAATTTTCTATTTGCAACGAATAACACACAAACAACAATTACAGAGAAACCCTAGAGTTTACACAGTTGTCAGCCTCTAGAAAAACACAGACCAATACATCACCGAGCCAATATTTATTTCATAAATAGAATGAGTTCATGGATGGCGGCAAAAAACATACTTGTAACCAAATAGCCTTAAAAATACGAGCTTGGTCGAGCCTTTCCTTCCTCGCCTGGATATTGGAGCTTAACCACAACGAAATTCAAATGAACAATAACCAAGCTAGGGTGACAGCTAGTGGGGAAGTATGGAGTGATGTGCAATAAATGTACGTCGCTTCCATCCTCTCCTCACTCAATTACGTAGTACACACCATCTAGCCAATATTAACCCATTCCATTAATCCATTGCATCGAAACTAACATCCATTGCTTTCCAAATGCGCCACCCAATATCACATTAACCATTGCCAAAACATACCATAACGTATATCAAGTGCGCCTTCATATAACTCAATAACATCGTGTAGCCACTAACATTTGTAGTTAGGACTAACATCAATCCTTTTAAATTTCAAATGCACATAGTGTAACATAATATAACACAGTTTAGATTCTTCTTCTTGGATTTTATTCATATTTCTTTTATCTCTTGTTATGACTAACATGTGTCTTATGGAGGTGTACTTGTATTAAATCATGGAGCCAATAGCATTTAAATAACCATTAACATAATTCATCATGACATGGAATTTAGATTTTAGAGCAACAATACCAACACACAACATGCCTCATCCCTCTGCCATTATGTCGCAAATAAAAACAATATTTCATCATCAATCATGTAAATCCCTGTAAGCAATGTCGAACAACAACATAAATATCAAATAAGAACCTCATTTGATCCTCCAATCTACAAGGGGGTCGCACCTACTAGTATTATATATATCATTAGATTATAATAATATACTTTTAGCAATACTTTGCGGACGAAATCCTCATTGCGATTTTTATCATCAACAGAGGGGAAACAAGAGGATCAATGGATGGAGTAGACATATGTGGAGGAGGATGAGGACCATGTGGTGGATTATATGATGTGGATTGGTCTGGTGATGAGCCAAATAGATTAGAATCATGAGTAGGATGCCTCAACCTCTCAACGAGGTTAATGGAAATGAAAATATGACACATCAATACTGTCATATCATGGGGTAGAATCATCCATATCATAGACATATCTAATATTCGTAATATGTATCTAACCAATGCAAGTACCACTCAGTGACTAATCATAACACCACATATGTGATCTGCCACCGCTATATGAACTCTCGAATCCATCCTAAATGGCATGCAGGGTCTATGTACTATAGGTTGGTCCTATGCCTCCTCCATATCCTGATCATTTTGGAGAGGATAATCACCAACATATGTGCCAATATATGCAAAATAATAGATAATAGATAATAATACAATTGAAACAAAATGTTATAATAAATTACATGTCCATTAAAGAAGACATAAAATATGCAACTAGATTTATCAAATCATAAAAATAATATTACCTCCCTCATCTAGGGGCTCGATTACTATAAATAATAGGTTTGGAAATCCTCTCCAATCCATCCCAACATATGGGTACTATAGAATATTGAGAAAAATATTTTTCTTTGTATCCAAAAAATCACATCAACATCTACTTCCACATGCCCATACACACATCAAACATAGGCCTAGTAGGAAAGCGAGGTACTCCTGGTCGAGTGGAATGAACCCTCTCAAAAAAAATGTAAATAAATGTGAGAAGAATGATAATAATCTCCCATTTAAAATGGTGCAACAATGATCCAATGAAAAAACAATTGTCACAAAAAAAAATGTGACCACCTAATCAATTGGGGCCTTTGCACTAAACTATGTGCATAATACATCAAAGGGAAACTAATGCACTTCCCATCAAAGGTAGAGTGTGACAGTGTTGATATAATAAGACATAGGAACCCAACCTCCTCTCCATGAAATGAACTCATCTACATATGACCTCCATGAGCTTGGGATCTTGAAGGGGAAAGAACATTTGAACTAACATATGTTTCCACATATGTCAATTGGGTCTCTCTTGAAACACCAATCCATAGATTAGGGAACTAGGGTAAAAATTCACCCCTCATAGACAATCCAATGATGAAATAAACATCCTCCTCCATGGGTTGATACCATATTTTGATACCGACCCTAAATGCATGTTGACCATGATCTCAAATATGGATAAACTATTGTAACCATGAAGAGTTCCCCCTAAGGGATGTACCCACATCATAAACATGAGGAGGCCAACATCCATCAAAAGGGAACATGCCTGATATGAAATAAGGTGAATGAACAACTCCCTCTCCTTGTCTCTAGCCTCCTACTCATGTACAATTGCTTACTTTTTGAGTTTTTGTTGTTCCTCTTCCTCCTCTCATCGACATCATCTCTGATTCACATACAAATATTTTTCTCCACATATATAGATAAAATGAATTGAAATTATAAAAAGCACACATATATAAATAAGTGGTATTTAAGAAAAACTAAAATTAATTTTTGTTTACAACAAAATGAAGAAAAGTAATAATTGCACCTAAAATAATAACCACACACTACAAATGGTACTCTATATCAGATAAACAATACTTCCATGTGGTGTTTTTACTGTCATGCAGTTGTGCACCACATTTCTTGTCCCACCTCCATGTATTTTACCAATGCGTGTTGTAAAAGGAACCAAGATATCAAAATTGTGAAATATCCGACCTCATGTTGTGCTCTTTACAACACCAGTGTGTTTGATGCACCTAAAGGAAATACTACGTTAAATTGTTTTATTGAAAATTAACTAGTGTGATGTGTTAATAGGAATGAAACAATGATACAATGTTATTGGATAACCACAATTTTATTTTGAAATGCATTGGGTTGTGTAGAGCACCGACAACGAAACATCCAATGAGAGACCCCCAATAAAGAAATATAACACACAAGATGATAATAAATTTGGTGGAAAAATCCTTAATCCATATTATCATCTCTTTCATTTTAATGATACATGTATATAATATAATAATGAAACCACATCAATTTCTCTCACATCAATACCTCATCAAGAGATAAGATAGGAGGAGGAAAAGTAGGAATCTAGAAACACAATTAGGATAAGAGATAAATCCTTAAATGTGAAATACTCAAAGGTGGTATACTAGGAATTAATGATTTTATATGATTAAGATGCTAGCATTCACCCCTTCAATCACAATTCTTAACAATAATACCAACAATGCATCATAAACCAATATTATATCCAATTCTTCGTGTTGAAACTCCTAAGTTGAGCCTCAATGAATAAATTCCTAAAAAGATTCCAATTATGGATGTTGAAAACTATTGAAACTACCACTATGAAATCAAGTGAGCCATAATACAATTAATGTTTTCACTAATTTGAACTCCAATATGATGAGAGAAAACCAAGAGAAGTGAATCAGCTGCAAGATTGACACATATTGAAAATGTTGAACAACTCAATCAAATTCCAAGCTATAATGGAGAACTATCCAACTGTCCTCTGTTAGGTCAAATGACCATATAGGTGAGAAAAATTTCCACATCATTTCTCTCGAAATTCAACATCCCAATCATGTATGATTCAATTTATTTTCAATGAACCATATTTTTTCCAAAGTCTACCATATATAGACTACAATTTCGCATCTAGAAAATTTGATGCTCATCTGGAATATTTGATTCCCATCTAGGATATTTGTTATCAAAACGTTTAGTCTAACACAACCATATTTGATTCCATAATCAATTCCCCCCTTTTTCAGCTAAAAGGAGAGACCAAAAGTGGTTTCACGAACCATATTCACTTGATTTTTGAACTCTTCCCCTTAAGGTCCAAGAGAGTTTCACTGTCACCTGGAAGATTTGTCTTTACTCGAGATTGAATTATTCAATGAGACTATAATAATTTATTGGTTATTGGTCGCCACTACCAAGGATCAATCCACTCATATTGAATATTTAATTTAGCAATTTTGTTTCTCGTGGAAATTTTGTCTAATGGATGATTCTTCTGGCCACAATGTTGACTAGAGTAGGGATCATAACATTACTTATCTTTCATATGATAAACTCGGTCACAATGTTGGAATTTCACATGTTGATGTTGATCTAGAACAAGTGAAATCAAATCTTCTTGTAGGAATAAAAACCTTTGGAACTAGATTGATGTAGAACAATCGAGAATATGAAAGATTATTGACTTGTCATTTCCAGGTCATGTTGTATACTTATTGTAGTTTATTTGTTCCCAAGGTTTGATGATTGGATTGGAAATATTATTTTGAACTTTTTGCTTTGAAATATGTGAAATTTTATTTAGGACATGTTGTTGAATTTAAATCGAAAGGTTTTCTTCACTGAACTCAAAAGAAAACCCTTGAAATGTAGGTTCATGAATCACTTGATCTTCATATATATATGGAGTTGTCCTAATGAGTTTGTATTGAGTGCACCGTTTATTTAAATGATCATCATCTTCATTGTTGTGCTCAAAAAGAGATTTTTTTTTAACACGGACTAGTTCAGAACACTAGATATTCTTATTTTGAAGTTCATCTTGAAGAAGTTGAGTTTGAGTTTAAAGTAGTTCTAATTTGGCTTATGTCACTTGAAAATAAGTTAGAACATATTGAAGAGTATCTTTATGAAGTGTGATATTATTGCGTTTAGAGATGTTTATTAGAGTGCTCAGAAACTCTAATAATTCGAGACTTCACTCCATTAGAAAACATTGAATGATGTCTTCTTGTAACTTAGTCACTTGAACATTCTCACTTGAACTCTGCTTCCAAGAAGTTGACGGTGTTGGATACTACCAAAAATGCACCCCAAAGTATTACAATGGTTTGATTTTTAATCACTCAAACTTGTCAAATTTTTACTTGCAATGACTCAAATGGGTGTTGGGTTCAATTGGGAATGCACCCAAAAATTGCAATGTAATTCAACTTAGATTTGATTTGAAAATTACAAAAAAAATATTGCAACTTATAGTTGAGATTGATTACTTACAAAAATCACTATTTGCAAGTTTACAATGAATGTTGATTTCAAAGTTGAATTGATCTTAAATTTTGATGATGTTTTGAGTCTAGGTCAAGTCCAATTATCCTTTCATTACAATATTTATTTGTTCATGTCCATGTGATTTGATTGCTTGAATATGTGTGATAACTTGTTTGGTTACTTGTCCCTAATTATACTTGAAATTCTAGTAAGTGTGTTTGAACTTATTAACATGTGGTGGACTGCATGTGTGTAGTGTTTTAAATTGTCGATTAATTGGGTTGGTTCTCATTGATGTCAACCCTTAAACAAAGTCCAGTAGCAAATTATGGTAGCTCTAATAGTATGGTTAAGGGATTTAATATTGTTCGATGTATAGTGGTATCAATATTGATGCAGACCCCTACCCAGACCCGCAGGTGAGGATCCGCACAGGATATTTTCTTTTCGGCCCCTGAGAGCTCGACTGGCTCTTTTATTTCCCTTTTGGGAAATCTACCCACAACAACACCTTGAGGGAATTCCCCCTTTATTTCGGGATATCGGATTTCACGATTTCATGAATCCCTAGGTCGAGTGCCTTACCTCTTCAACCTCCAAAACCCAAAATACTTAAACACTTGACCCTTCCTGATGTCAATTTTGGCTTTTCAGATTTCACAGATTCGAGAGTTGTGATGTCGTGCAACTCTACTCCTCGACTCCTGAAATCCTGAAATTATGAAATAGTATGTCACCTCGTTGTTTCACAAACTCGATGGGAAGTCTCCTGTCCTTCCACATGTCACCTCCTCTTCATTTCGGGTTTTCTCCCCTGTTGTTTCCTGATCTCTCTCTTTCAAGACTTCCGAAATCCCGAACTCCGACCTTCCACTTCTCCTTTCTACACTAATGAGAATACTTTCGGACTTCGGGTACTTGATGTGTCAAGACCCAAACTTGCAACTCGGACTTCCGAAGTCTGAACTTCAAAATGATCTGACGGCCCCAGAGATCTTGATCAACGATTGACTCTAACCTAGGCTATCAAAAGTATGGCTCTATCCTTACCATTATACCTCTCACAACTTCCACAGATCCAACGATCCCCACTATTTCAGGATTCTCCAAGAAGAATTTTGGCCGTCCAAAATTTTCCTCAAAGAACTTCTGCTCTGAGTCACCTCAGTAATCCTCCTCACTATGACTTGGCCTTTGCATGATGAAAAAAACACCTCTTCTTCTATTCACACCTTAAAGACGCTAATTCTCTTAAGCTTCCTTTCACTAACTCAAATCTCCTATAAGATTTCTACACGCATTCCTTGCGACACTCTTCAAATAAGTCTAAGTATTTGAATCCTTTGACTCTGTGCAACTCCTTGTGACAGTAGTATTCAACCCTCTCCTTGGTTGACAAGTTCTGAACTTTCAACCAGCCTGCGTACACCTTGCACGGCTTTTGTGCCTGACTTGCACTTGAGCAGGAAATGAGAACAACAATATCCCTCCTGATCTTTTAGAGATGAACTCTGAACCCATCAACACACTCCTTGTGGATGCTCCACTGCACTCTTTGTAAGAACTTTGACTCAAGAAGAGAAACAATTGAAACTCATTTCCTTACTCTCTCAGACTTCAAATACCCAACATGAAATCATACGTACATAGCATAAAAGAAAATGTACAATAGAAAGAGTAAAAAAAACCATGAGCATAACATTCAACATGTATACACAGAAAGTATTTGAACACTATGAGTCTGAATCAAAGCTTCATATATAAATCTCAGAACTTCTGTACATGGATTCTTCTACACAGCTCTTTGCTTCTTCTCCTCTATTCTCTCTTCAATTGATAATGTTAATGTTACAAATGATACCAGATGAGGGTGTTTATAATCAGTTTTCCCTCCTACGCTCTAAACTGTCTAATCTGCATTTAAATCTACCTACTTACATTAATTATGTATAAATGCCTTCACCTACTACAAATGAGAGCAACAACTCAAGATCTGTTTACAATATCTAAGTTTGCTTCCTCTTAACTATTACATTAATGTTTCAAAACATTTCAAAAAATGTGCACTCGTGATTTCCAACTGTCTTCTGTCTTCACACTCACTTGTTTCTTATGATCCTCTTGCATCATACTCCCTTGCTTGAAAAAATTTCATGGACTCCTGTTCATGAGCTCTTACACTATCTGTCCATGCCTCTAAATGCCTGCTTCATTCTCCTAGTTGGCATCTTCAATTGGATGTCCCTTCAATATGATCAAGTATTCAAGATACTCTTTTCTCCTGGTCCTCTTGCTGACCCTCTTGTTCAGTATACTCTCCATCTGTGGCTTTTCAGCTAAAGGCAATTGTTTAGCCCACTGAACCTCTATCTGTTTACTGTCTGCTCCTACTTCTTCAGATTTGTAAGGGTACAAATCTAAGATGTTGAATATCAGTGAAATTTCGATCCCATCTAGTAATTCAATCTCATATGCATTTACCCCAAATTTCCTTATGATCTTGCATGGCCCATTCTTTTTCATTTTTAGCTTGTTATATGTTCCCTTTGGGAACCTTTCCTTTCTCAGGTGTGCAAGAATCAAATCACCAGCTTCGAACTGAAGTTGTCACCTGTGTTGATATGCTCTGTGCTTATACTCCTGGCTTGAATTATGTAATTACTCCTTCACTTGGTTGTGAAGTTCCTTCATTGCCTCTGCAAAATCTTCTTCACTAGCACTTCTAGTTTCATCCTGTTCTGAATATTTCAGTTCAGAAAATCCCCTGGTTTTCATTCCATAAACAATCTGAAATGGACTCTGCCCCATGATTCTATTGATCGAATCATTGTAAGAAAATTCCACTTGTGGTAGAATGTGATCCCACTGACTGTGGTGTTTAGTCATTAGGCTCCTTAGTAGATCTACCAAACTTCTATTTACAACTTCTATTTGCCCATCCATCTAAGGATGACATCGTGAGACAAATGACAAACTCGTCCCCAACTTCTTCCATAAATTCCTCCAGAAATGTCCGATGAACTTGGTGTCTCGATCCGAAACTATACTCCTGGGTAAGCCGTGAAGTCTGACAACTTCTTTGAAAAACAGGTTTGCAATGTGAGTTGCATCACTAGTTTTCTGACATGGTATAATGTGTGCCATTTTTGGAAATCTGTCCACTACCACAAAGATCAAATCAAGCCCTCTTTTCATTCTTGGCAATCCCAACACAAAATCCATGCTTACTGCATCCCACGGCCTCTCAGGTATGGGTAACAGCTGATATAATCCTGTGTTTTGTTTCCTTCCCTTTGTGTGTTAACAAATTTTACATCTGTCCACAAACCTTTTGACATTTTCTCTCATCCCTGGCCAAAAATATGAGCCATTCAACTTCCAGAACGTCTTATCATGATCGAAATGTCTGGCTAATCCTCCATTGTGTTTTTCTTTCAGTATATTCTCCCTCATGGAGCATTTTGGAATACACAGTTGATTGCCTCTGAATAATAATCCATCCTAGATCATATATTCAGTCCATTGACTTCTATATCTGACAATTGGATTCTCAGATGCCTCATATGCCTCTTCGAAATATGGATCATTTCTGTGCATGTCCTTGAGGTTATCAAAACCTAAATTTTTGACTCTAAATTCCTACATCAACAAACATTTCCTGCTCAAACCATCAACAACTTTGTTAGCAATTCCAGAAATATGTTTAATTACAAAAGTAAAATTCTGCATGTATTCAACCCATTTAACATGTCTCTGGTTCATCTTTTCCTGTTGAGTTACAAATTTTAAGGCGTGATTATCACTGTACAAAACGAACTCTTTAAGAACAAAATAGTGCCTCCACTTCTTCCGTGCCTGTATGACCGCATAGAATTCCTTATCATACGTGGAGTACTTCACTTTCGCTTCATTTAGTTTCTCACTGAAGTATGCGATTGGTCTATCATCTTCGCTTAAGACTGCTCCAATTGCAAATCCACTTGCATCACTTTTGACTTGAAATGTCTTGTTGAAATATGGCAACACCAAAATTGGTTGTTCAATAATCTTCCCTTTCAACAAATTGAAACTTTTCTCTGCTTCTTTCATCCAGTGAAAAGATCTATGTCTTTTCTTCACCATGTCCATCATTGGTGCGCTAATTCCACTAAAATTTATGATAAATTTTCTGTAGAAACTAGCCAATCCATGAAATCTTCTTACTTCAAAGATACTCTTTGGCGATGGCCAATTCTTAACCACCTCCACTTTATCTGGATCCATTTTCAACTTATCTGCAGAAATAACAAAACCCAGATAGATGAGCTCTGTCTTCATGAATGAGGATTTCTTCATATTTATCAGCATCTTCTCTTGCTGTAGCCTGTTCATCAATGTAGCCAAATGTTTTAGATGCTCTACCTCTGTTTTACTGAAAATCAGTATGTCATCAAGATACACAATGACAAATTTTTCGATGAAATCCTTCAGGACTTCATTCATCAATCTCATGAAGGTACTTGGCACGTTTGTTAAGCCAAACAGCATAACAAACCATTCGTACAACCCTTCATTAGTCTTGAAGGTTGTCTTCCATTCATCACCTTCTCTCACAAGAATCTAATGATATCCACTTTTCAAATCATCTTCGAAAAAAAATTTGCTCCACTCAAACAATCCATCAAATCATCCATCCTTGGCAATGGAAATCTATACCTGATGGTAATTTTGTTAATTGACCTTGAGTCTGTACACATCCTCCAGCCTCCATATTTCTTTGAACTGAGCACTGTTGGAACATCACATGGACTCAAGCTTTCTCTAACCAATCCCTTGTCCATTAAGTCTTGGACTTGTCTTTTGACCTCTTCATTATCCTACGGCGTCAATCTGTACATTGCTTTGTTTGGTAAACTAGCTCTAGGTATAAGATCAATGTGATGACTTATACTCCTCATAGGTGGCAACGAACGAGGTAGTTCGTCCACTACTATATCAGCAAATTCTTTCAGTAGTTGCTGGATTTCCTCTGGTAAATCATCCACTCTTGTACTGGTTAAAACAATTCTAGGCTTTCTAACCACAATTAATTGTGTATCTTCCTTCTTCTTAACCTCCTTAAGAAGTTCCTTCCCACTCATGAGAAGTACTGTGTTTCTTACCTCTGTTGTGACTTCTTTATCCTTGATTGGCAACAACGTGTGAGTTCTTCCATTCTTCTCTAGGGTGNTATCGTTATATCCCCCTATTTTAAATTCAACTAAACATTGTTTAGTGACATTTACCTGATGTCCTTTTTGTAGCCATGAAACTCTGTATGGGCTTGGATGTTTAATAGTCTCCAACTCCATCTTTTCTACCATCTCTGTAGAAACGAGATTGTCTGTGCTACCACTTTCCATGATGACCTTGCATACCATGTCTTTGGTCTTGCAAGCAATCCGAAAAAGTTTGTTCCTTTGGATGGGATTTTCTACTTTCTTCTCTGGTGTTAAGAGAACTTTCCTCATCATCAATGATCTTCCACCTTCAGCATCTTTTGCCTCAACATTATGTCCCTGTTCTTCGGTGATGTGAGTTTCACCACCTTATTTCTTCTTGTCTAGACATTCATAGGATTTGTGTCCATTCTTTCCACAGGTAAAGAATTTTATTTCTCCACCTCGACCTCTTCCTCTTCTTCTGGCATGAGGAAAAGTGTTCCTATTGGCATACTGACATCTCTGTGAGCTTCTTCTCCTCTCAGTTTGAGGTTGAGCTTTCCTTCCCTCTTCTTTAAGTTTCTGAGTCCTATCTTGGGAAACTCCCTTGCCTCTATCTCAGCTTCCACTTTGGCTTCTCTGACCTTGCTCTCGGCTCAACTTCTCTTCAGCCTTCAGAGCCATCTGATAAGCATCTTCCATCATTCGATGGTCATCATGCTCATATCAACCTGAATTTCATATCTCAGACCATTCATATACCTGGAAACCTTTTCATCATCACTTTCGTGATGACTTGCCCTGATGTTTAGCTTGTAGAACTCTTCAGTGTACTCCTTCACTGACATCAGCTTCTGTCTCAAATTTTGCATTCTTCAAAACAGAGTAATTTGGTAATCCCTGGGTTTGAATTTCACCTTCATTTTTGCGACCATTCTATCCCAGCTCTTGATTTTCTGCTTACCTTTGCAGCGTTTGTCAGCTTGTAGTTCATCCCACCATAATGTTGCATGTCCTTTAAGTCTTGTGACAGCATGTTTGACCTTTTTTCCTTCCTCGACATCTTCATAGTCAAAATACGTGTCCAGAGCTCTAATCCAGTCTAGAAGCTCTTCAACATCCAGGTTTCCCTCATATACTGGAATGTCCATTTTTTCCTTGGCACTCATCCTTGAAACAACCTTGAGTAGGCGTTCATTTGTTGCATCCTCTGCTGCAACTTCTTCTACTCCATGTCCAGCTTCATATTCACTTTCAGACTCACTGATATCTCCAGCACCAACTGCACACCTTTGCGCTATTTCCATGGCATCAATCCTGGAACATAGTTCACTCATCTCTCTTGCCCCTAGAGGCTCAGGTAATTGCCTACCCCTCCTTCTTGTCATTTCCCTGTCCTCTGGTGGATTGGGTGTTTTCCTGTCTCTTCCTCTCAGCAGCATAGCTATAGAATTCCTCTTTTCCCTGCTATAGAAAGAAAAGAAATTTTTCTATGCTCTGATACCACAACTGATACAAACCCCTCCCCAGACACACAGGTAAGGATCTGCACAGGATTTTTTCTTTTCAGCCCCTAAGAGCTCGACTGGCTCTTTTATTTCCCTTTCGAGAAATCTACCCACAACAACACCTTGAGGGAATTCCTCCTTTATTTCGAGATATCGGATTTCACGATTTTGCAAATACCTAGGTTGAGCACCTTACCTCTTCGACCTCCAAAACCTGAAATACTTAAACGCTTGACCCTTCCTGATGTCAATTTTGGCTTTTCATCTTTCGCAGATTTGGGAGTTGCGATGTCGTTCAACTCTACTCCTCGACTCCCAAAATCCTGAAATTCTAAAATAGTACATCACCTCGTTGTTTCACAAACTCGACAAGAAGTCTCCTGTCCTTCCAAATGTCGCCTCCTCTTCATTTTCGGCTTTCTCCCCTACTATGTCCTGATCTCTCTCTCTCGAGACTTCCAAAATCCCCAACTCCAACCTTCCACTTCTCCGCTCTACACTGATGAGAATCCTTTCGGACTTCGGGTACTTGATGTGTCAAGACCCAAACTTGCAACTCAGACTTCTAAATTCCAAACTTTGAAATGATCTGACGGCCCCAGAAATCTTGATCAACGGTTGATGATAACCTAGGATATCCAAAGGATGGTTCTGTCCTGACTGTTATCCCTCTCACAGCTTCCGCAGATCCAATGATCCCGACTGTTTCGGGATTCTCCTCAAAGAACTTCCGCTCTAAGTCACCTAAGTAATCCTCCTCACTATGAATTGGCCTCTGCATGATGACCAAAACCCCTCTTCTCCTCTTCACACCTTGAAGACACTAATTCTCCTGAGCCTCCTTTCACTAACTCAAATCTCCTATGAGATTTCTGCATGCACTCCTTGCGGCACTCTTCAAATACGTCTAAGTATTTGAATCCTTTAACTCTGTGCAACTCCTTGTGACAACAGTCTTCAACCCTATCCTTGGTTGACAAGTTATGAAATTTCAACCAGCCTGCACACACCTTGCATGAATTATGTGCCTGACTTACACTTGAGAAAAAAATGAGAACAATAGTATCCCTCCTGAGCTTCCAGAGATGAACTCTAAACCCATCAATGCACTCCTTGCGGATGCTCCACTGCACTCCTTGCAGGAACTTTGACTCAAGAAGAGAAACAATTGAAGCTCATTTCCTTACTCTCTCAGACTTCAAATACCCAACATGAAATCATACATACATAGCATAAAAGAAAATCTACAATAGAAAGAGTAAAAACAACCATGAGCATAACATTCAACATGTATACACAGAAAGTATTTGAACACCATGAGTCTGAATCAAAGCTTCATATATAAATCTCAAAACTTATGTATATGGGTTCTTATACACATCTCTCTGCTTCTTCTCCTCTATGCTCTCTTCAATTGATAATGTTAATGTTACAAATGATACAAGATGAGGGTGTCTATAATCAATTTTCCCTCCTACGCTCTAAACTGTCTAATCTGCATTTAAATCTACCTACTTACATTAATTATGTATAAATGCCTTCACCTACTATAGATGAGAGCAACCACTCAAGATCTGTTTACAATATCTAAGTGTGCTTCCTCTTAACTATTACATTAATGTTTCGAAACATTTCAAAAAATGTGCGCTGGTGCTTTCCAGCTATCTTCCATCTTCACGCTCGCTTGCTTCTTATGATGCTCCTGCATCAAATATTAGTATACTTGTAGGTAATTCTATTCTATATGGATAGTACATGTTATGCCATTTTTGGTGATATGTGAAATGTCAAATAACTCCTCACGGTTAGCGAGTTATGTCCTTATGAGGTTGGGGAACCTTCATGAGTTATCTAGAAGCCTCTAGAAGGTCAAAGAATTCAAACTATTCTAGAAACTCCTAGAACAAGTTGAATAGTCATAATGGGTGAGGAGTTAATCATGGGTTAAGTTGTTGCAATAAGAAAATAATTAAAATTAAATTAGTTGCAACTATAAGTGGAGAGTTTACTATTTATGTATAAAATGATTATAAGTGGACAAGTGGTTAGAAGTGGGTTAACCCGAAAAAGAAGGAAGTTAGGTTATGTTGGTTAGAATGCAACCCTTTGAGGAATCTACATGGAAGTATAAATAAGACATAAAGGCTCTCCTATTAGCACTTATTGAGAACATTGAATATCTATTATTGTGTAAGGTTTATTGTAGGTACTCATTGATACATCTGAAGTTACGCAAGCATGAGGTAGCACGAAGGGTTGTCGACGAAAGTGTCAGAATTGCAGAAATACTAAAAAACCCTAGTTTTTGAGGTGCACACAGACTACAGTGGAGAAGGGAATGTGTGTACACGGGATGTCATTATGACAAGGTGTGTACATGTGGGAAAAAACATGAAATATTCAGTTGCTAAGAGTGTCGGGTTCTCAGAGTCTAAAATAAAGCTACCATGAAGGTCTATAGTGATCAAGTACAATAGATATATCTACAGATTCAAAAGGTACGTCATATTCTAATGTGTAGTTGAATATTTTGTCTCCATGAGATATGGTTATGGAAGTTTGGGGTTTTTCCCTAGAGAGGGTGTTGGATGTATGGAACTTATGGTGTGAGTTAGATATACATAAATAGAACACTGGTATGTTGGTATTATTTATTGGTTCATCTTGTTGGTTCAAGTGTTGACACATAGTTATATTTCTGGGTACATGGTTGAGGGTTTTGGCTATGAAGTGGTTGTGAAGTTGTGTGTATGGTGTGGGGCTGCATATAAGTAATGGTTTGATGTCTAGTCCATGTGATGATTATTACACTTGTTCATGATTGTACACACATGTTTGGCACATGACAAGAGAGACATATATGCATTTGGTTAAGGAATGTATAAGATGATGTATGAACAGGGCACAACTACAAATAATACATAATGACATGTTGCAGGTTGATGTGCAGAGTTAGAAAAGTGTTTAAAATTTCATAAAAGGTGAAAAACCTAGCTTACTGAAGGTGTACGCAGGTTGTAGTATAGACAGGTTGCGTACATACGTAGACTACTGTATAGACATGACACGTACATACATGAGATGAAACATATATAGGTCACTTACCTATTTAGTTTTGTTGGTACAGACTGATTATAGGTACATGTTGGTTACAGGTCAATGGAATAGGTTTTTTACAGGTTTTTGGTATAGGTTGGTATAGTTTTATAGTGGTATATCTCACAGTGACTATTTGACAGTGGTTTCATCATTTGACACTTACATTTTAGGGCAATAGGGCGGGGCAAGGATAGGTGGTTTTAGCCACCTTCCATTTGTATTCGGAGAACATAGGGGGTTGTATCCTCCTTCTGGTGGTAGCCAGAGAATAAGGGAGTTGGAGATTCCCTTAGGTTGGAGCTTCCCTTAGGTTGTAGCTTGAAAATATATGGCTTTGGAGCCTCCTTCCATTTGCAGCTGAATAAAAAAGAAAGTTGGTGCTTCCATTGAATGTAATTCTTAAAGACATATAAGAAAAAAAAATTGTGGTTTTCTCCCGCATTGAGTTTCCACGTAAAAATATTGGTGTACTATGTATGTGTATGATTGTTCATTTTTCATGGTTTATTTACTCTACACTTGTTGAATGCTAATGGTATATTGATCATAAATATAAATATCACTTACAATTTGTGGTTAAAAGGATAAAAAATCTATATTATTGATTCACCCCCCTCTCAATTATACAAGAATTGGTTTCAAAGAAAGTTCTTTCAGAAATCAGTTTAACCACTGAATGTTAGATCATGGAGAGAAAAAATATGTATAAAAATCGAATACCATAGTTTTATGGAAAAAACTATGCATTCTAAAGTAGAAGGATGAAAACATATGTACAAGCACAAGGACTTAAGGTTTGGAAATTAGTTGTAGATGGATATAAAGAACAAACAATTTTGCCAACAAATGAAAATGGAAGGAAAATTAGAGGATTGGGAGAAGAAGTTGATGAATTTATGATTGTTCAAAAGGAACTAATATATCTTCCAATGAATTTAGGATATGCAAAATTTAAAGGAGCCAAACTTCAAACATTTAGAGCCAAGTTCAAACAATTGAAGATGAATGAATATTAAAACATTTCTTACTAATTTATAGGAGTTGATGAGACATTCAATGCCATCAAAGGTTTGGGAGAAGAGATGAAGGAAATAATCATTGTTCAAAAAGTGTTGAGGTGTCTACCTATGAGATATGAACCAAATATTTCATCTCTAGAAGAAAGAGAAGATATAGACACCTTGAGCATGGATGAGCTACATGGGATACTTATCTCTTATGAAATGAGAACATAATAGGAGGACCCGGTTGTTAGCACTGAAAGTCACACTTTGACT
>JASDQU010374751.1:0-31150 GCA_032191745.1 Picea mariana | reverse complement strand
CCACATGTGCATAGGAGGAGTCCCGGAAGATTCATCGGGGTTTTGTTAAGTCTGAGAATCAAGGCCTTGTGGTTCTCAAAATTCCGAGAATGCATCCTAGCCGTTGATCTCGGTAAGACACGTGTCGGCGTTTTGGGAGGAATCGGGATTCCACCCATCAGAGAATTTAGAAGTGTAGAACCGTTGCAATAGGAAATCGCGATCCGCGATTTCCCGATAGGATCTGAGTCGTTCAAACAGCAGAGACGCGTGGCGAGAGATCCTGGAGAATCGAAATTCGGAATATCGAGATTTCCAGAGTCGTGCAACTCGTGCATAGTGGAATCGCGATACGCGATTTTCCGATACAATCTGAACCGTCCATCTGTGGGACAGGTGGCAAGCATCGAGAACCATCGGCGTTTGGTCCCATTGGAAAAATTGGGAATTCCGAAGACATAGGTATGCTGGTATTGAAAACCCCGAAAGAGAAAAGGGTAATCAGGACCGTCCATCATTCGAGGGACGCGTGTCTGTGGATCTAGAATAGTTGGGGTTCAGCATATCGGAGTTTTCGAATACATAGAACTCTTGCCACATGGAATCGCGATCCACGATTTATCGACAAGATCGGGACCGTCAGTTCAGTGGACACGTGGTAGAGATCTACAACGTCGAAGGAAGTCCTGACCAGGAGTCAAATCCATCGGAGTTTGTGATTCCTCGAGAAATCGGGAATCCAGGGGACATAATGTATAGGCACTTTGGAGTCAGCACAGCAACGGAGAAGGACGAAGCTATAAGGAGTACGCGTGTCAAGCATCCGGAGAGAATCGAGAATCGGGATATTGCAGGACCCATGGACGTGTGTCTTGTGACATGGGAAACCCCGTAGCCCTGACAGGGATAAGGTAGTAGTCGCGTAGTTGGTCATGTGGACCAGGGGCTAAACCAGTGGGGACGACGTGATCAGAAAGGCGCGTCGCGAATCGGGAAGTCGCGAGTCCTGGGGACATGTGTTTTGTGTCATCGCAAATGCCGAAACCCCGATGGAAGGTTATACAGCGATGGTCATAGGGTAAATGGTCACATGGACCATTGTATAGCCAAGGGGGCTAGCTAGTGTAAAGGTGCGTCGAGAGTCCAGGGGACTTGTGCATCCTGAATTTGAGAAGCGCCAAACCTCGATAGGATTTAAGGCTGTGGTCTAGTGAAGGTGGTGGTCGCATTAACCAGGACTTAGCCTGTAGAGCCTTTATGCTAGGAGCACATCGAAAGATCGGGAGTTCCGGGTACATGTGCACCCTGGCACCGAAAACTCTGAAACCCCAATGAGAAGTTGTCGCTATGGTCATGTAGAAACCGGTCGTGTGGACCAAAGGCTTAGTCTAGTGGGGCTAAGGCAGCCAAGGAGTGAATCAGAGATCGGGGATTGGTGATTACAGTTGCCAAAACACCATGGGTGTCAAAACCCCAATAGAAAATACCCCGAATCTCGATATTGAACCAGGGATTGGCATTTCGCTAATGCAGGTTTACGGGAATTTCTCAATTGTGGGAGATTAACCCCAAAATTTTAAAAAATTATGATAGTGGGTGTGTTACACCTCATACGCCTCTTTGAAATATGGATCATTTCTGTGCATGTCCCTGAGGTTATCAAAACCTAAAGTTTTGACTCTAAATTCCTGCATCAAGAAACATTTCCTGCTCAAAGCATCAACAACTTTGTTAGCAGTTCCAGAAATATGTTTAATTACAAAAGTAAAATTTTGCATGTATTCAACCCATTTAACATGTCTTTGGTTCATCTTTTCCTGTTGAGTTACAAATTTTAATGCATGATTATCACTGTACAAAACGAACTCTTTAGGAACAAAATAGTGCCTCCACTTCTTCAGCGCTTGTATGACCGCATAAAATTCCTTATCATACGTGGAGTACTTCACTTTCGCTTCATTTAGTTTCTCACTGAAGTATGCGATTGGTTTATCATCTTGGCTTAAGACTGCTCCAATTGCAAATCCACTTGCATCACATTTGACTTGAAATTTCTTGTTAAAATATGGCAACACCAAAATTGGTTGTTCAGTAATCTTCCCTTTCAACAAATTGAAAATTTTCTCTGCTTCTTTCATCTAGTGAAAATATCTATGTCTTTTCTTCACCATTTCCATCATCGGTGTGCTAATTCCACTGAAATTTCTGATAAATTTTCTGTAGAAACTAGCCAATCCATGAAAGCTTCTTACTTCAAAGATACTCTTTGGCGATGGCCAATTCTTAATCACCTCCACTTTATCTGGATCCATTTTCAACTTATCTGTAGAAATAACAAAACCCAGATAGATGAGCTCTGTCTTCATGAATGAGGATTTCTTCATATTTATCTGCAGCTTCTCTTGTTGTAGCCTCTTAATCACTATAGCCAAATGTTTTAGATGCTCTACCTTACTGAAAATCAGTATGTCATCAAGATACACAATGACAAATTTTCCGATGAAATCCTTCAGGACTTCATTCATCAATCTCATGAAGGTAATTGGCACGTTTGTTAAGACAAACGGCATAACAAAACATTCGTACAACCCTTCGTTAGTCTTGAAGGTTGTCTTCCATTCATCACCTTCTCTAACAGGAATCTAATGATATCCACTTTTCAAATCAATCTTCGACAAAAAATTTTCTCCACTCAAACTATCCATCAAATCA
This sequence comes from Picea mariana, assembly GCA_032191745.1. Classification (NCBI taxonomy): domain Eukaryota; kingdom Viridiplantae; phylum Streptophyta; class Pinopsida; order Pinales; family Pinaceae; genus Picea; species Picea mariana. The sequence continues at coordinate 28,459 of JASDQU010374751.1, read as the reverse complement.
TCCATCCCTGGCAATGGAAATCTATACCTGATGGTAATTTTGTTAATTGCCCTTGAGTCTGTACACATCCTCCAGCCTCCATCTTTCTTTGAACTGAGCATTGTTGGAACATCACATGGACTCAAGCTTTCTCTAACCAATCCCTTGTCCATTAAGTCTTGGACATGTCTTTTGACCTCTTCATTCTCTTGCGGCGTCAATCTGTACATTGCTTTGTTTGGTAAACTAGATCCAGGAATAAGATCGATGTGATGACTTATACTCCTGATAGGTGGCAATGAACGAGGTAGTTCGTCCACTACTATATCAGAAAATTCTTCCAGTAGCTGCTGAATTTCCTCTGGTAAATCATCCACTCTTGTACTGGTTAAAAAAATTCTAGGCTTTCTAACCACAATTAATTGTGTATCTTCCTTCTTCTTAACCTCCTTAAGAATTTCCTTCCCACTCATGAGAAGTACTATGTTTCTTACCTCTATTGTGACTTCTTTATCCTTGATTGGCAACAACATGTGAGTTCTTCCATTCTTCTCTAGGGTGTATGTGTTCTTTCTCCCATCGTGAATCACATTCCTGTCATATTTCCATGGTCTACCCAGCAATAGATGACAAACATCCATGGGAATGACATCACACAATATCTTATCGTTATACTCCCCATTTTAAATTCAACTAAACATTGTTTAGTGACATTTACTTGATGTCCTTTTTGTAGCCATGAAACTCTGTATGGGCTTGGATGTTTAATAGTCTCCAGCTCCATCTTTTCTACCATCTCTGTAGAAATGAGATTGTTTGTGCTACCACTGTCCATGATGACCTTGCGTACCCTGTCTTTGGTCTTGCAAGCAATCCGAAAAATTCTGCTCCTTTGGACAGGATTTTATACTTTCTTCTCTGGTGTTAAGAGAACTTTCCTCATCATCAGTGATCTCCCACCTTCAGCATCTTCTGCCTCAACATTCCATCCCTGTGCTTCGGCAATGTGAGTTTCACCACCTTATTTCTTCTTTTCTGGACATTCATAGGATTTGTGTCCATTCTTTCCACAGGTAAATCATTTTATTTCGCCACCTCGACCTCTTCCTCTTCCTTTGGCATGAGGAAAAGTGTTCCTATCGACATACTGACCTCTCTGTGAGCTTCCTCTCCTCTCAGTTTGAGGTTGAGCTTTCCTTCCCTCTTCTTTAAGCTTCTGAGTCCTGTCTTGGGCAACTTACTTGCCTCTATCTCAACTTCCACTTTGGCTTCTCTGAACTTGCTTTCGGCTCAACTTCTCTTAAGCCTTCAGAGCCATCTGATAAGCATCTTCCATCGTTCAGATGGTCATCATTCTCATCTCATCCTGAATGTCATATCTCAGACCATTCATATACCTGGCAACATTTTCATCATCACTTTCGTGATGACCTGCCCTGATGTTTATCTTGTAGAACTCTTCAGTGTACTCCTTCACTGACATCAGCTTCTGTCTCAAATTTTTCATTCTTCAAAACAGAGTAATTTTGTAATCCCTGGGATTGAATTTTGCCTTCATCTTTGCGACCATTCTATCCCAACTCTTGATTTTCTTATTACCTTTGCAGCGTCTGTTAGCTTGTAGTTCATCCCACCACAATGTTGCATGTCCTTTAAGTCTTGTGACAACATGTTTGACCTTTTTTTCTTCCTCAACATCTTCATAGTCAAAATACGTGTCCAGAGATCTAATCCAGTCTAGAAGCTCTTCAACATCCAGGTTTCCCTCATATATTGGAATGCCCATTTTTGCCTTGGCACTCATCCTTGAAACAACCTTGAGTAGGCGTTCATTTGTTGCATCCTCTGCTGCAACTTCTTCTACTCCATGTCCAGCTTCATATTCACTTTCAGACTCACTGATATCTCTAGCACCAACTGCACACCTCTGCGCTATTTCCATGGAATCAAGCCTGGAACATAGTTCACTCATCTCTCTTTCCTCTGGAGGCTCAGGTAATTGCCTACCCCTCCTTCTTGTCATTTCCCTTTCCTCTGCCGGATCGGGTGTTTGCCTGTCTCTTCCTCTCAGCAGCATAGCTATAGAATTCCTCTTTTCCCTGCTACAGAAAGCAAAGAAGTGTTTCTATGCTCTGATACCACAACTGATGCAAACCCCTCCCCAGACCCACAGGTCAGGATCCACACAGGATATTTTCTTTTCATCCCCTGAGAGCTTGACTGGCTCTTTTATTTCCCTTTCGAGAAATCTACCCACAACAACACCTTGAGGGAATTCCTCCTTTATTTCAAGATATCGTATTTCATGATTTTGCAAATCCCTAGGTAGAGCACCTTACCTCTTCGACCTCCAAAACCTGAAATACTTAAACACTTGACCCTTCCTGATGTCAATTTTGGATTTTTGGCTTTCGCAGATTTGGGAGTTGCGATGTCGTTCAACTCTACTCCTCGACTCCCGAAATCCTGAAATTCTAAAATAGTACATCACCTCGTTGTTTCACAAACTCGATGGGAAGTCTCATGTCCTTCCAAGTGTCGCCTCCTCCTCATTTTCAGCTTTCTCCCCTACTATGTTCCGATATCTCTCTCTCGAGACTTCAAAAATCCCGAACTCCAACCTTCCACTTCTCTACTCTACACTGATGAGAATCCTTTCGGATTTCAGGTACTTGATGTGTCAAGACCCAAACTTGCAACTCGGACTTTTGAAGTCCAAACTTTGAAATGATCTGACAGCCCCAGAAATCTTGATCAACAGTTGACGATAACCTAGGCTATCCAAAGGATGGCTCTGTCCTGACTGTTATCCCTCTCACAGCTTCCGCAGATCCAATGATCCCCGCTGTTTCGGGATTCTCCTCGAAGAATTTCAACCATCCAAACTTTTCCTCAAAGAACTTCTTCTCTAAGTCACCTCAATAATCCTCCTCACTATGACTTGGCCTCTGCATGATGACCAAAACCCCTCTTCTCCTCTTCACACCTTGAAGACGCTAATTCTCCTGAGCCTCCTTTCACTAACTCAAATCTCCTATGATATTTCTGCACGCACTCCTTGCGGCACTCTTCAAATATGTCTAAGTATTTGAATCCTTTAACTCTATGCAACTCCTTGTGACAACAGTCTTCAACCCTATCCTTGGTTGACAAGTTATGAACTTTCAACCAGCCTGCACACACCTTGCACGGCTTATGTGCCTGACTTACACTTGATAAAAAAATGAGAACAACAGTATCCCTCCTGAGCTTTCAGAGATGAACTCTAAACCTGTCAATGCACTCCTTGCGGACGCTCCACTGCACTCCTTGCAGGAACTTTGACTCAATAAGAGAAACAATTGAAGCTCATTTCCTTACTCTCTCATACTTCAAATACCCAACATGAAATTATACATACATAGCATAAAATAAAATTTACAACAGAAAGAGTAAAAACAACCATGAGCATAACATTCAACATGTATACACAGAAAGTATTTGAACACCACGAGTATGAATCAAAGCTTCATATATAAATCTGGTAACTTCTGTACATGGGTTCTTCTACACAACTCTCTGCTTCTTCTCCTCTATGCTCTCTTCAATTGATAATGTTAATGTTACAAATGATACAAGATGAGGGTGTCTATAATCAATTTTCCCTCCTACGCTCTAAACTTTCTAATTTGCATTTAAATCTACCTACTTACATTAATTATGTATAAATGTCTTCACCTACTATAGATGAGAGAAACCGCTCAAGATCTATTTACAATATCTAAGTGTGCTTCCTCTTAACTATTACATTAATGTTTCAAAACATTTCAAAAAATGTGCGTTGGTGCTTTCCAGCTGTCTTCCATATTCACGCTCGCTTGCTGCTTATGATGCTCCTGCATCAAATATTATTATACTTGCAGGTAATTATATTCTAGATGGATAGTACATGTTATGCCATTTCTGGTGATATGTGAAATGTCAAATAACTCCTCACGGTTAGTGAGTTATGTCCTTATGAGGTTGGGGAACCTTCATGAGTTATCTAGAATCCCCTAGAAGGTCAAAGAATTCAAACTATTCTAGAAACTCCTAGAACAAGTTGAATAGTCATAATGGGTGAGGAGTTAATCATGGGTTAAGTTGTTGCAATAAGAAAATAATTAAAATTAAATTAGTTGCAACTATAAGTGGAGAGTTTACTATTTATGTATAAAATGATTATAAGTGGACAAGTGGTTAGAAGTGGGTTAACCCTAAAAAGAAGGAAGTTAGGTTATGTTGGTTAGAATGCAACACTTTGAGGAAGCTACATGGAAGTATAAATAAGAGAGAAAGGCTCTCCTATTAGCACTTATTGAGAACATTGAATATATATTATTGTGTAAGGTTTATTGTAGGTACTCATTGATACATCTGAAGTTACACAAGCATGAGGTAGCACGAAGGGTTGACAATGAAAGTGTCAGAATTGCAAAAATACTAAAAAACCCTAGTTTTTTGAGGTGCACATAGACTACAGTGGAGAAGGGAATGTATGTACACGGGATGTCATTATGACAAGGTGTGTACATGTGGGAAAAAACATGAAATATTCAGTTGCTAAGAGTGTCGGGATCTCAGAGTCTAAAATAAAGCTACCATGAAGGTCTATAGTGATCAAGTACAATAGATATATCTAAAGATTCAAAAGGTACGTCATATTCTTATGTGTAGTTGGATATTTTGTCTCCATGAGATATGGTTATGGGAGTTTGGGGTTTTTCCCTAGAGAGGGTGTTGGATGTATGGAACTTATGGTGTGAGTTAGATATACATAAATAGAACACTGGTATGTTGGTATTATTTATTGGTTCATCTTGTTGGTTCAAGTGTTGAGACATAGTTATATTTATGGGTACATGGTTGAGGTTTTTGGCTATGAACTGGTTGTGAAGTTGTTTGTATGGTGTGGGGCTGCATATAAGTAATGGTTTGATGTCTAGTCCATGTGATGATTATTACACTTGTTCATGATTGTACACACGTGTTTGGCACATGACAAGAGAGACATATATGCATTTGGTTAAGGAATGTATAAGATGATGTATGAACAGGGCACAACTACAAATAATACATAATGACATGTTGCAGGTTGATGTGCAAAGTTAGCAAAGTGTTTAAAATTTCATAAAAGGTGAAAAACCTAGCTTACTGAAGGTGTACGCAGGTTGCAGTATAGACATGTTGCATACATACGTAGACTACTGTATAGACATGACACATACATACATGATATGAAACATATATAGGTCGCATACCTATTTAGTTTTGTTGGTACAGACTGATTACAGGTACATGTTGGTTACAGGTCAATGGAATAGGTTTTTTACAGGTTTTTGGTATAGGTTGGTATAGTTTTATAGTGGTATATCTCACAGTGACTATTGGACAGTGGTTTCATTATTTGACACTTACATTTTAGGGAAACAAGGAGGGGCAAGGATAGGTGGTTTTAGCCACCTTCCATTTGTATTCGTAGAACATAGGGGGTTGTATCCTCCTTCTAGTGGTAGCCAGAGAATAAGGGAGTTGGAGCTTCCCTCAGGTTGGAGCTTCCCTTAGGTTGTAGCTTGAAAATATACAGCTTCGGAGCCTCCTTCCATTTGCAGCTGAATAACAAAGAAATTTGGTGCTTCCATTGAATGTAATTCTTAAAGACATATAAGAAAAAAAAAGTTGTGGTTTTCTCCCGCATTGAGTTTCCACATAAAAATATCGGTGTACTATGTATGTGTATAATTGTTCATTGTTCATGGTTTATTTACTCTACACTTGTTGAATGATAATGGTATATTGATCATAAATATAAATATCACTTACAAATTGTGGTTAAAAGGATAAAAAATCTATATTATTGATTCACCCCCCTCTAAATTATACAAGAATTGGTTTCAAAGAATGTTCTTTTAGAAATCAGTTTAACCACTGAATGTTAGATCATGGAGAGAAAAAATATGTATAAAAATCGAATACCATAGTTTTATAGAAAAAACCATGCATTCTAAAGCAGAAGGATGAAAACATATGTACAAGCACAAGGACTTAAGGTTTGGAAATTAGTTGTAGATGGATATAAAGAACAAACAATTCTGCCAACAAATGAAAATGGAAGGAAAATTAGAGGATTGGGAGAAGAAGTTGATGAATTTATGATTGTTCAAAAGGAACTAATATATCTTCCAATGAATTTAGGATATGAAAAATTTAAAGGAGCCAAACTTCAAACATTTAGAGCCAAGTTCGAACAATTGAAGTTGAATGAATATTAAAACATTGCCTACTAATTTATAGGAGTTGATGAGACATTCAATGCCATTAAAGGTTTGGGAGAAGAGATGAAGGAAATAATCATTGTTCAAAAAGTGTTGAGGTCTCTACCTATGAGATATGAACCAAATATTTCATCTCTAGAAGAAAGAGAAGATATAGACACCTTGAGCATGGATGAGCTACATGGGATACTTATCTCTTATGAAATGAGAACATAATAGGAGGACCCAGTTGTTAGCATTGAAACTCACACTTTGACTGCTAAAGTGTAACCTCAACACCCATCACAATGTAAAATATAATTTTGGTTTTGAATAGGTGGATCAACAAGATGGAGAAAGAAATATGGTTTTGAATATATGGATCGAACATTCTACTCATCGAAGGCACTAAAGCTGCTCAACAGAAAACAATATTATATGCTGATAGGTGGAAGAATGCAGAAGAAAAACATAAGATAGAATGTTCACTAAACATATATCCTCTCAATTTAATGAATCAACAAATACTTGAATATAAACAATGATTGGTGGGAAAAATATAGTAGATCCTCTGTTGCTTAGGAATCCATAAATCATTGGCATCCTTTGATCCTCAAATCTGCAATATATTCAAATAAGAATAAATATAAACAAAATAATTACAATCTGAAATCACAGCTCTCACAAGTCTCCAATAGCAGTAATTCTTACAATCATAAAATGCCCACGGGCTTACAAATGAACACACATAGGAAAATTGTCTTCTCCTACTCTCCCTAGCTTCTCTTGGATCATGAATCCCCCTTCTCTAAGAGCTCTCCCCTTCCTTAAAAAGAAAATATCATCCAAATAACCTTAGGAGGTCGACTCCCATCTCCTCCATTGGATTCTAAGCCTTGGATATAGGTGGCAACAATCAAAGAGACAAAAATCCAACAAACTGCTAATTTTCAAGAATTTGTTGGAAGTCATTAATAAATTGCTTCCACCTCATTGCATGAGGCCTTTGATGGATCTAAAACTTAGGTGTAGGTGTCCCTTGACATCTAATTGATCCTTGAGAATCCATTTGAATCCTCCTTGACAGGTGGAAACCTCCCAACAAGGTGAATATCCAAACCATGACCGCTACAGGAAATTACATAGTGCCCCTGTAAAACAGTTATGCACATTCAGTAGTGCCAATTATATGTTTAATATATATCAAACCATAACATATTTTGAAAAAATGAGAGATTTGTTTGTTATTTGGTATGTGATGAACAAAAACTTCCTCCAGTTTTCAAAAATACCTTCTAATATGTTCATAATCCAAGTTTTACATTAGTCACTCAAAACTGACAAAAGCGTCCTTGCAAAATAACTTTGCACAATTTGGTGTCTATCAAAATTTTGGTAGCGCCCGCCTATGTGTCTACATGCAATTTGGTAGCGCCTTCCTGTGTTTCTACATGAAATTTTGTAGTGCGATCATAATTTGCAGCTACATCACTTCAACGTTGACAGATTTGGTAGCATCCAAAATGAAAATGGATTTGGTAACAACCTATAGAATTCATAGCACCATCATTACACAACTTAACATATTTGGTAGCATTTTAGGTAGTAAAATGGCAGACCATGCTATATAGACAATTCCACAGTGCCATGGAGCTATAGAATGTCTATGTTTTTCTATATGATGAGACTAAGCAAGAACTTTGAGATGATAGATGAAATCCTTTGTTTATCCTATTAGAGGATATTTAGTTGCTTATGGAGAGGTAGGCCTCTTCTAGCTACAAATTCTTGTGTTAACATAGGCTCCATGGGGGATAGAGTCCTCCTTGTGAATCTCTAAGAACTTTTGTAGTTTCATTACCTTATCCATTGGGCTGCTCCCAACCTTTAACCTCTTCAATCTTCTTTGATCTATGACCTTCTACCGAAACTAAATGCAAATGAAAACTAAAACTGACAAAAATGATGAAAACGATGCTTGTCCAAACAAACTTATTGCACACACCTACTCTAATTATTGGGGAAATGAGGAATTCAAATTACATGAAACAACCAATGAAGCCATTTCATTATTTTTTCAACTGTTTGAAGCTTTGAAATGTGCTTCCTTACGGACCATAGATAATTCGTACTTGAAGGCATGTCAAAGAAACATCTGGCAATAGACTTTCCATTGAAGAAATCAGTGAGCCTAATCTCACTTGATGCTTGCAGACAGGATGCACATGGATCCTGAAAAGCATCATCAATGATTTCCCCTACGACATTGCTTTGTGTAAAAAGGAAAAGTACTGCATTAGGTCCTTCCTCCACTGTGCTTGGTTTTTGCACTACTTGCTGATTTTCTGATTCATTCTCAATGCATATGGCCTTGGTCCACTCTTGGTCATGAGGTGTATTAGGAAAAAGACTTAGTGATGATTGTATTTCTTTAATTTCAACCTCTCTCATCTGCTCACATGACATTTGATCTTGGCTTCTTAATGAAACTGAGCTTGTGTCTTCAAGAGGAATAGGGGGTTGATAGGGCAGTTCATCATAATTATAAGTGCTTGGGAAACTACATTATTTTGTCTTATCTTCTTATTGTGAGGGATATTCATCATATCTTGGTGGATGGTCCCAATTTCTCATTTTTTCAACTTCTAAACTTATATTATCATCTTTTTCTTCTTTTTCAACAACAAAAATATGACATGAGGGTTGAAACAAGCTATTGTTGCTTTGATGGGAAGGGTACTTCTATGATATAAGGTATTCAACAGACTATTCATGGAAATCATCTTCATAATCATCATACAAAGGTGAATCAATGACCATTTGACTATTAACGGCTGAGGGGATTAGTACAATAGCTGGGATAGTTGGTTGTTCAGGGAAAACATCCTCATAGTCATCAAAACTTGGTAAATCATGGCACACTGGTTCATTAACAATAGGAGGGATTACAAAAACAACGGGTAAGCTATGAATTTGGTCATGACAATATGCAACATTATCCTCATGATGAAATAACTCTAAACATAAGATGACCTCTTGACTTAAAGAATCGAGAAACAGAGGAGAAAGGGAAATTATGGATTGCCCATATTGATCTTTATCTTGGGGACCTAGATTTTGACATGAATGATGCATTTGTTCTTCAAATTTAGGAAACGCATTATGAAACTCATAATCTAAGTCTTTCTCTCTGCAATCACCCCCTTCATCATCACTACAAGACGAATCACTTGTTGAATCCTAAATATATGATGCATACCCCTCACAACAATTCTCAAAACATCTTTCAGCTAGATAAATTATCTTGCAATGAGAATAAAAAACATCACGAAGGTCCTTCAAAGAGGGAATACTAGAAGCAGGGAGTGTTCTATACCATTGCCTCACATTGCCTTCCAATGAATACATGAACATTTTTATCAATATATCTTTATGATGGATGTCAAGCTGCTGCATCAAAGAATGAAATTCATTAACCTGCTCAACAGGGTTGTCATTCTCACCTTCATAAAATATGGGCATAAAATCTAATTTGAGGCACAGTATGTGGATAACCATCTATGGTTGATAAATTGAGTGGGCAAAACATCCTAGCTAGGATAGCCTTCATAGCCATTTAATTTGTCTCATTCTAGTGGTGTCACCAACAAATTCTGAACAATGGAGTCTCCGTGGTGAATGTCCAGTCTTGGAGGTGTCCAAATTTAGTCACCATCTAAATCTAGAGTTGTGTAGTGTCGTTCTTCCCAAGGAGATTTTCAATCTACTCAAATCCATCCTCAGCAGTGATGCCAAAAATGTTAGCACTGAAAGTCACACTTTGACTGCTAAAGCGTAATCTCATCACCCATCAGAATGGAAAAGATAATTTTGATTTTGAATAGGTGGACCAACAAGATGGAGAAAGAAAGGGAGAGGGCAACAAACTGCATATTAGTAGGCCACACCAATGGACAATGGAGTCACAAACATTCTACTCATCGAAGGCACTAAAGTTGCTCAACACAAAACAAGATTATATGTTGATAGATGGAAGAATGAAGAAGGAAAACATAATATAGAATGTTCACTAAACATATATCCTCTCAATTTAATGAATCAACAAATACTTGAATATAAACAATGATTGATGGGAAAAATACAGTAGATCATCTGCTACTTAGGGATCCATAAATCATTGGCGGCCTTTGATCCTCAAATCTACAATATATTCAAATAAGAAGAAACATTAAAAATAATAATTACAATCTGAAATCATAGCTCTCATGAGTCTCCAATAGCAGTAGTACTTACAATCATAAAATTCCCACAGGCTTATAAATGAACACACACAGGAAAACTGCCTGCTCCTACTCTCTTTAACCTCTCTTGGCTCATGAATCCCCCTTATCTAAGAGCTCTCTCCTTCCTTAAATAGGAAATATCATCCAAATAACCTTAGGATGTCGACTCCCATCTCCTCCATTGGATTCTAAGCCTTGGAGATAGGTGGCAACAATCAAAGAGACAAAAATCCAACAAACTGCTAATTTTCAGGAATTTGTTGGAAGTCATTAATAAATTGTTTCCACCTCATTGCATGAGACCTTTGATGGAGATAAAACTTAGGTGCAGGTGTCCCTTGACATCTAATGAATCCTTGAGAAGCCATTCGAATCCTCCTTAACAGGTGGAAACCTCCCAACAAGGCGAATATCCAAATTGTGACCACTATAGGAAATTTTGTAGCGCCACTGGAAAATAGTTATGCACATTCAATAGCGCCACTTATATGTTTAATATCTATCAAACCATAATACAATTTGAAAGACTGAGATATTTTTTGGTTATTTGGTATGTGATGAACAAAATCCTCCTCCATTTTTGAAAAATACCTTCTCATTTGTTCATAATCCAAGTTTTAAGTTAGTCACTCAAAACTGGCAGAAGCGTCCTTACAAAATAACTCTGCACAAATTGGTCTTTGTCAAAATTTCGGTAGCGTCCTCCTGTCTGTCTGCATGAAATTTGGTAGTGCCATCATAATTTGTAGATACATCACTTCAACATTGACAGATTTGGTAGCATCCAACATGAAAACGGATTTGGTAACAACCTATGGAATTCATAGGGCCATCATTACATTGCTTAACAGATTTGGTAGCATTTTAGGTAGTAAAATGGAAGACCATGCTATATAGACAATTCCACAGTGCCATGGCACTATAGAATGTCTATGATTTTCTATATGATGAGACTAAGAAAGAACTTTGAGCTAATAGATGAAAGCCTTTGTTTAGCTTGTTGCATGTTATTTAGTTGCTTATGGAGAGGTAGGTCTCTTCTAGCTGTAAATTATTGTGCTAACATAGGCTCCATGGGGCATATATTCCTCCCTATGAGGCTCTAATAAATTTTGTAGTTTCAGTTCCTTATCCATTGGGTTGCTCCCAACCTTTAACCTCTACAATCTGCTTTGATTTGTGACCTTCAACCAAAACTAAATGCAAATGAAAATTGAAACTGAAAAAAATGATGAAAACGATGCTTGTCCAAACAAGCTTATTTCACACACCTACTCTAATTATTAGGGAAATGAGGCATTCAAGTTACATGAAACAACCCATGAATCCATTTCATCATTTTTTCAACTGTTTGAAGCTTTGAAATGTGCCTCCTTAAGCACCAAAGATAATTCCTACTTGAAGGCATGTCAAAGAAACATTTGGCAATAGAATTTCCATTGAAGAAATCAGTGACCCTAGGCTCACTTGCTGCTTGCAGACATGATGCACATGGATCCTAAAAAACATCATCAATAATTTCCCCTATGACATTTATTTGTGTAAAAAGGAAAATTAATGCATTCGGTCCTTCCTCCATTGTACTTGGTTGTTGCAGCATTGCTTGTTGATTTTCTGAATCATTGTCAATGCATATGGCCTTGGTCCACTCTTGGTCATGAGGTGTATTATGAAAAAGGCTTAGCGATGCTTATCTTTATTTAATTTCACCCTCTCTCATCTGCTCACATGGCATTTGATCTTGGCTACTTGATGAAACTGAGCTTGTGTCTTCAAGAGGAATAGGGGGTTGATAGGGTAGTTCATCGCAATTATAAGTTCTTGGGAAACTACATTCTTTTGTCTTATCTTTTGATTGTGAGGGATATTCATCATAGCTTGGCGTATGGTCCCGATTTCTAAGTTTTTCACCTTCTAAACATAGATTATCATCTTCTTCTTTTTTCAACAACAAAAATATGACATGAACAAGCTATTGTTGATTTGATGGGAAGGGTACTTCTATGATATAAGGTCTTCAATAGACTGTTCATGTAAATCCTCTTCATAATCATCATACAAAGGTGAATCAATGACCATTTGAATATTAATGGCTGAGGGGATTAGTACAATAGCTGGGACACTTGGTTGTTCAGGAAAAACATCCTCATAGTCATCAAAACTTGGCAAATCATGGCACATTGGTTCATTAACAATAGGAGGGATTACAACAAAAAATGGTAAGATATGCATTTGGTCATGACAATATGCAACACTATCCTCATAATGAAATAACTTTGAACCTAAGATGACCTCTTGACTTAAAGAATCGAGAAAAGGAGGAGAAAGGGAAATGATGGAATGCCCATATTGATCTTTATCTTAGGGACCTAGATTTTGACCTGAATGATGCATTTGTTCTTCAAATTTAGGAAAAGAATTATGAAACTCGTCATCTATGTCCTAATGTCTGCAATCATCCCCTTCATCATCACCGCCAGAGGAATCACTTGCTGAATCCTGAATATATGATGCATATCCCTCACAACAATTCACAAAAAGTCTTTCAGCTGGATAAATTATCTTGCAATGAGAATAAAAAACATCATGAAATCCCTTCAAAGAGGAAATACTAGAAGTAGGGAGTGTTCTATACCATTGCCTCGCATAGCCTTCCAATGAATACATGAACATTTTCATCAATATATCTTCATGATGGATGTCAAGTTGTTGCATCCATGCATGAAATTCATGAACCTGCTCAACATGGCTATCATTCTCACCTTCATAAAATCTGGGCAGCAGATATTTCCATTCATCAATTTGAGGCACAAGATGTGGATAACCATCTATGGCTGAGAAATTGAGTGGGGAAAACCTCCTAGCCATGATAGCCTTCATAGCCATTTAATTTGTCTCATTCCAGTGGAGTCACCAACAGATTCTGAACAATGGAGTCGTCATGGAAAATGTCCAGTCTTGAAAGTGTCCAACTTTAGTCACCATTTAAAGCTGGAGTTGTGCAGTATCGTTCTTCCCAAGGAGAATTTCAATTTTCTCAAATCCATCCCTCAGAGTGACGCCAAAAATGTTAGCACCGAAAGTCACACTTTGACTGATAAAGTGTAACCTCAGCACCCATAAGAATGTAAAGGATAATTTTGGTTTTGAATAGGTGGATCAGCAAGATGGAGAAAGAAAGGGAGAGGGAAGCAAACTGCAGACCAGTAGGCTACACCAATGGGTAATGGAGTCACAAACATTCTACTCATTGAAGGCACTAAATCTGCTCAACATAAAACAAAATTATATGTTGATAGGTGGAAGAATGAAGAAGGAAAACATAATATAGAATGTTCACTAAATAGAGATCCTCTCAATTTAATGAATCAACAAATACTTTAATATAAACAATGACTGATGGGAAAAATACAGTAGATACTCTATTGCTTAGGGATCCATAAATCATTGGCATCCTTTGATTTTAAAATATGAAATATATTCAAATAAGAAGAAATATAAACAAAATAATTACAATATGAAATCACAACTCTCATGAGTCTCCAATAGTAGTAATGCTTACAATCATAAAATGCCCACAGGCTTATAAATGAACAACACAGTAAAATTGTCTGCTCCTACTCTCTCTAGCCTCTCTTGGCTCATGAATCCCCCTTCTCCAAGAGCTCTCTCCTTCCTTAATTAGAAAATAACATCCAAATAACCTTACGGGGTCGAATCCCATCTCCTCCATTGGATTCTAATCCTTTGAGATAGGTGGCAACAATCAAAGATACAAAAATCCAACAAACTGTGAACTTTTATGGAATTTGTTGGAAGTCATCAATAAATTGTTTCGACCTCATTGCATGAGGCCTTTGATGGAGATAAAAATTAGGTGCAGGTGCCCCTTGAAATCTAACTGATCCTTGAGAAGCCATTTGAATCCTTCTTAACAGGTGGAAACCTCCCAACAAGGCAAATATCCAAACCGTGACCGCTACAGGAAATTATGTAGCATCATTGTAAAACAGTTATGTACATTCGGTAGTGCCACTTATATGTTTAATATCTGTCAAACCATAATACATTTATAAAAACTAAGAAATGTTTTTTTTATTTGGTATGTGATGAACAAAAACCTCCTCCAATTTTCAAAAATACCTTCTCATTTGTTCATAATCCAAGTTTTAAGTTAGTCACTCAAAATTGGCAGAAGCATCCTTGCAAAATAACTTTGCACAATTTGGTCTCTGTCAAATTTCGGTAGTGCCCGCCTATGTGTCTGCATGCAATTTTGTATCGCCATCAAAATGTGCAGCTACATCACTTCAATGCTGACAGATTTGGTAGCATCCGCCATGAAAACGGATTTGGTAACAACTTATGGAATTCATAGCGCCATCATTACACTGCTTAACGGATTTGGTAGCATTTTGGTTAGTAAAATGGAAAACCATGCTATATAGACAATATGGTGCTACATAATTTCTATGCTTTTCTATATGATGAGACTAAGAAAGAATTTTGAGCTGATAAATGAAAGCATATGTTTAGCATGTTAGAGGTTATTTAGTTGCTTATGGAGAGGCAGGCCTCTTCTAGTTGCAAATTATTGTGCTAACACCAGTTAAAAGGGAAGCAGTGTTCAAAGCACCCAAGAAAACAAAGAAAAAGGATAGGGAAAATCCAAAGTCAGATAGTAGTGACAATGATGATGAAGAAGATGATGAAGAAATGGAAAACTTCATCAGGAAGTTGAAAAGAGGAAACTTTGTCAGGAAGTTGAAAAGAGGAACCAACAGATATAAAGGTATGCTTCCATTGAAATAACTTCATTGTGGTGGTATTTTTCATTTTTCTTCTAAACGTCCTCATAAGAATAAATAAAGTGATGAAGAAGAAGATCACAAGAATAAAAAGAAAAGTCAAAAGAATAAAAGAAACAAAAAGAAAATTTTCAAGAAAATTCTCTACACTGAGGAAGACAGTTCATCATCAAATGAGGAACAAGACAATGACAATGATACAGAAAGGGTACTTTTCATGTCAATGGAAGATTTTGAGGAACAAGGATAAGTTGACCTTGAAGTATAATTATTCAATGCTCTAGAAGAGCTAAGGATTGAAAGAAAGAAAATAAAATCCCTCAAGGAAGAACTAAAAGAGAAAGAAGGATCTCAAAACTCCAATTCCGCAGAAATTGAGAAGATGATCATGAAGTTGAAGATCCAAGTGGAAGAAAACTAAATAATCAAAGAGGAACTAAGAGTTCAGTTAGATGAAAAGGACAAGATGATTGAAAGATTGGAAGCAAAAATAGTCACTCTCAGAAAATATCTTCAAAAGTAGGATATGCAACAGAACACCACCAGAGTATTAGACGATATCATTAATAGTCAAAGGCCATGCCATGAAAAATATGAACTAGGAAAAAATCAGACAGATAAAGGATCAATCTCTAAGGAAGCAGAACAGAGAAGCTATGCAGAAATAGTCATAGGCTCTACACCACCAAGAAGGTTCAGATATCATAATCAACAACAACTATCAATGAAGAAATCTAGAGAAGAAGAAGGATTCAAAAGAGAAACACCATTCAAAATATCCTCCTCCCCCATGTATCAAACTATTTTTCTTGGTTTATGTTATTCATGTAATAATTTTTGGCATAAAGATGTGAATTGTAGAGTCAACACAAAAAAGAGAAAGAACTATGAGGGCTACACAAGAAATGTTTATTCAAGAATATCTCATGAAGCACAGAGCAGAAGTTACAATAGATTTGAATCCTTAAGTATTGAAGTAGAATGCTACAAGTGTAACAACTTTGGATACATGGCCAAGGAGTGTAGATTGAATGTTCCTCCTAGAGAAGCAAAAAAAAACATAAAAAATCATAGACAGGAACCACAAAGAATATGGATAAGAAAGCATGTTGAATTTAACAATGAAGAATGCATGCTTTCACTACAATATAAACACAAGAGACATTGATGGTATGTTGATAGTGGTTGTTCAAAGAATATGACAGGTGATATGGATAGGTTTCTAACATTGAAGAAGGAAATATATGGATCAATTACATTTGGGATTGACAACTCATCCAAAATTATTGGAAAAAGGACAGATAAGCTCAGAAGCAAGGATAAAAAAGAGGAAAATGTTCTACTAATTGAAGACATGAAACACAATCTATTAAGTGTGAGTCAAATGTGTGAGCAAGGACATAGACTTGTGTTTGATTCTCAAAAATGTGAAATAAGAAAAGTCGGGTCAGACAGATTGGTGGTTACAGCTGTGAGAACTCCAAGCAATATATATGTGCTAAATGAAATTGGGAAAGAAAGTTGTTTCTTAGGAAAGGAATATGAAACATGGCTCTGGCATAGAACAATGGGTCACATAAATTTTGATAATCTTATCAAAGTCGAAAAAAGTGAAGCAGTAGGAGAAATTCTTGCGATCTAGATACCAACAAATATTCTATGCAAGCACTGTTTACAGGGAAAACAGACCAAGACAAAGTTCAAGAAAAAAGAATACTCCACAACAAATCCACCAGAGATTTTACATACCAATCTAGTCGGACCGACAAGAACAAACAAACTAAAAGGTGAAAAATACTTCATTCTATTGGTTGATGACTAGACAAGGATGACTACAATATGTTTTCTCAAGAAGAAGTTAGAAGAATTCAAGAACTTCAAAACATACAAAGAAATGGTTTAAATAGAGGCAGAGTTGAAAATAAAGTGTTTGAGATCAGACCATGGAGGAGAGTTTACATCAAAATATTTCATGGATTTATGCAGTGAACATGGGATAAAGAGGAAATTCTCAGTAGCCAGGACACCTCAGAAAAATGGAGTTGTTGAAAGGAAGAATAGAACAGTACAGGAAATGGCCAGAACCATATTAATGGATTCCAAGTTGACGGAAACTTTTTGGGTACAAGTAGTGCATACAACAATTCAAATTCAAAACATGGGAATGCTCAGAAATAAAATTCATAAGACTCCATATGAGCTATGGAAAGGAATACCAGTGAATGTGAAGCACTACAGAGTATTTGGAAGTGAATTTTACATCAAAAGGGAAGATGGTAGGATTAGAAAATTTTATTTTCAAGTTAATAAAGGAATACTAGTTGGGTACTCAAGCAAAAGGAAAGAATGCAAATAATTTAATCTAAGACTCAACAAAATAGTGGAAAGCATCAATGTGATGATTAATGAGATAAATGGATGAAAAATAAAATAATAAAACAAAGATTCAAAGGAACATAATCATGAAGAAGAGTTAAAGGAAGAAGAAGCAAAAGAGGAAGAGGAAGAGTAGTTAGAAGCAAAGCAAGAGAAGAAAGTTTTGCAGGTACCTCTAAAGACACCTAGCAGACGAATGCAAAAGGATCATCCACCAAAACATATTATTGGGAATAAATATGCAGGAGTTGAAACCAAAAGAAGAATCCTTTCACCATAACAACAACATCTAACACTACTATCTATTATTGAGACTAGCATTTTTGAAGAAGCCAACAAGGACGAATTCTAGATAAAATCTATGAATGAAGAGTTAGATCATATAGAAAAGAATGACACTTGGGAACTAGTTCCAAGGCCAAAAGATAAGAATGTGATCGGTACAACGTGGGTTTTCAGAAACAAATTGAATGAGGCTGGACATGTTACCATGAACAAATAAAGGTTGGTATTTAAAGGTTATGCTCAAGTTGAAGGTATAAAATTTGAAAGGACCTTTGCCCCAATTTTCAGAATGTAAGAAATTATGTTGATTCTATCTTATGCATGAACTAATAATATTAAAATGTATCATATGGATGTAAAATCAACATTCCTAAATGGAGACCTTGAGGAAGAAGTCTACGTCAAGCAACCTGAAGGATTTCAGCTATCAAAGAAGGAAATTTTTGTTTTAAGGTTTAAGAAGGCCTGATATGGTCTTAAACAAGCCCTTGGAGCATGGTATTCAATATTGGATAGATACTTACAGCCACAATGCTTCAAGAAAGGAAATGAAAACAACAACCTCTACATAAAGGTAAATCAAGATAATATCTTGTTAATTGAAGTTTATGTTGATGATATTAACTTTGGTAGTAATGATGACATGATGAGTTAGAAATTTTCCAAAGACCTGCAGAATGATTTTGAGATGTCATTGCTTGGATAATTTACCTTCTTTTTGGGAATACAGATATGTCAGAGCAACATAGGTATCTTCATCTCTCAAACTAAGTGTATTATAGAAATGCTAAAAAGGTTTGGAATGGAAGATTGCAAACCAGTCAATACTCCTATCCAGACTGGTTGCAAGCTAAGTAAGGATGATGATTCAAAGGATGGAGACCATAGGTAGTACAAATCAATGATTGACAACGTACTCTATCTGACATCTTCTAGACCAAATGTGATGAAGGAAGTTGGATGGGTTGCAAGGTTTCAAGTAGAACCAAAGGAATCGCATGTTATGGCAGTGAAGAGGATATTCAAATATCTAAAAAGTAAAGAAGAATTTCGATTATGGTATCCAAAAGGAAACAATTTATCTCTTATTTCCTACACAGATGCAAATTCGACAGGTAGCAATGATGATAGAAGAAGTAAAAGTGGAGCAATTTTCTACTTGGGTCAATGTGTGGTATCCTAGTTAAGCAAGAAATAGTCTTCAATATCCTTATCTACAACAGAAGCAGAGTACATTGAAACAACAACATATTAAACCCAAGTACTATGGATGAAGAAAATTTTGAAGGATATATAGGTTGAATATGATAATTCCATTCTAATATTTTGTGACAACAATAGCGCCATCAATATCTCAAAGAATCCAATGATGCACTCCAAGATAAAACACATTCTGGTAAAAAAAAAATTTTATAGGAACACGTTACAGAGAAGAACATCATGGTCTAATATGTTGGGACAAAAGAACATATCATCGATATATTCACCAAACTGCTTCCAATGGAATATTTTGGGAATCTTTGACAAAAAATTGGAATAGTTTCAACCCCATAGTGAATTTTGAATGCTTTTCATATATGTCATAGAATTACACGAGAAAACACCAATGATGAGAAAAAGGATAGTTCAAGGAAAAGTTAGACAGGGGGAGCAACCCAAAGGACAATCTAGATAGGGGGAGTAACCCCAAAGGGAAGATTTTCTCTGCCATTGATGTAAAATGGGGAGAGAGGGATATTAGAGGCAAGATTCTAGAGGGAGTGATGGTCACGGGTGAAGTATGAGCAACAATATTGTATCAACATGCAGAGTGTTGTCTTCAATTCCAAAAGGAGAGATTTTTGATAGATTGGTTTGGTTATCATTGATGTCAACCCTTGAAGTAAGTTCAATAGAAAATTCTAGTAGCCCAAGAGGTGTGGTTAAGGAACCCAAGTTTATTTTAGGTATTTGGAAGTTAATATCAGTAAATATTCAGGTAAGACTATCATGAATATATAGTACATGTCGTGTCATTTCCGATGATATGTAGTATGTCACGTAGTTCCTCACAGTTGTGGACATATGGATTTCGAAAGTTGGAGAACCCTCATGTGTTATCTAGAAGACCCTAGAAGGTCAAATAAGTCAATTATTCTAGAAGATCCTAGAAGAAGTTTACTAGTCAAATTGGTTGTAACTATGAGTTAATCATGGGTAAAGTTGTTGCAATAAGAAAATAATTAAAAATAAAATTAGTTGCAACACGAAGTGATGAGTTTAATAATTATGGATAAAGTGGTTGCAAGTGGGTAAAGTAATTGAAAGTGGGTTATCCTTAAAATAGGGAAGTTGGGTAAAACAGTTAGAAGATAACCCCCAAAGAAATCCACTTGAAGAGTATAAATAAGAGAGTAAAGGATTCCCATTATCACCTATTGAGCACATTGCATATATATTTTGTGAAAGGTTTATTGTAGGTACTCATTGATACATCTAAAGTTATGAAAGTATGAGGAAGCGAAGATTGAGTGACGAAAAGGTTTCATAGTTGCAGTGGAGAGCGAAAAGATCACAAAAAACCCTAGTAAGGGTCAACCCTGCGGGTCACCCAATAGTCATCGCATGAGGCACCACCACAGGTTGCGTAGAATTTGTCATGCGAGGCCCCATGCGAAACCTCACTAGCGTCACACGAGGCACTACCAGACTTGAGGATGTGAGGTGGTTCAGGTTGCATAGGCTGAGCAGAGGTTACAGGAAGTTCAATGGTGACCAGGTACAACAAATTTATCTACAGGATTAAAAAGTATGTTATATGCTTATGTGTAGTTGGATGTTGGGGTTTGTGTGAGACATGGTTATGAGAGATTGATTATTTGTCCTAGAGGGACTATTGGATGTATGATACATACTATGTGAGATGGATTTATAAAGGTACAATGCTGGTATATATTAGTTATTTATCATCGGTAAACTTTGTTGGGTTGATTGTTGAGGCATATCTTATATTTCTTGGTATATGGTTGAGGGATTTTGTTTGAGTTGTGTTGCTCGAGCTGTTGGTATAGTTTGAGGTTGCATAACAATGAGGGTTTCATGGTTGGTTGTTGTGAGGATTCATTATACATGGTTATGATTGTTTGCAAATGTATTTCACGTGATTAAAGATACAATGTTGTACATGGTTTGAGCTATGCACTTGTGATATTGGGTATGAGATGTATGTTATCAGATTTAATTTGTTCAGGATATTATTGGAACAGGTTGGTATAGGTTATTGGTAGCAGTTGACTACAGCTTCAATGGTACAAGTTGCGGCAGGTTGTTGGTTGGTATAGGTCTATGTTACAAGTTTTACAGCGACATATTTTACAGTGACAGAGTGGCAATGGTTTCATCAGTTATTTGGCACTTATATTTTAGGGTGGCGGGACGAGGTAAGGACAAGTGGTTGTAGCCACCTTATGGTTGGTGTCGAATAATTTAAGGGGTTGTAACCTACTTCTGATTTGAGCCGGAGAATTAGGGGGTTGTATCTTTCGTCGGGTTGGAGCTTGAGAAACCAGTGGGTTGTAGCCTCCTTCCAGTTGTAGCTGAAAAACAAGGAAATTGGTGCTTTCTATGAATGTATTTATCTTGACAATATAAGAAAAAAAAATTGTCGTTTTCTCCCGCACTAGGTTTCCACATAAAATATTGGTGTACTATGTTTATGTGTGATTTTTTATTGTTCACTTCTTATGCATATTGCTCATATGAAATGTTATTGATAATCTTCTCATAAAGTAAACAATACACATTTTGGTAAAAAGTATTAAAAGTAGTAATACTAATTTACCCTCCCCCCCCCACCCCTCCATTATTCCTATAATTTGTTTCTACTACTATTCATCTATCCCCAAAACCTTACATATTTATACAATTACAATAGGGCCTATCCCATATCAATGGACCCAAAATTACTAACGGCTTCTAACTATCCTCATTCTTTTGCATGCACTGCCAACTGTCTTTCCTTCTTTCACACATGTTGTGCAGTTTGCTCCTGCACAACTTCCTATTCTTTCCCCAAAAATATTGTCCCAACAAGGTGTTAGATTTTTGCAGCCCATATGGAAGAGGCAACCAAAGATAAAGTGGCAAGCATTGAAGACCATCCAGTCTTGAGATATTTTGAAGATGTTTTTAGGGAAATCCCGGGACTTCCGTCAAAGAAAGACATTGATTTATCTATTGATTTGGTTCTAGAAGCTTCCGTAGTGTCCATGATGCCTTATAGAATGGTCACACCAAAATTGAAAGAGTTCCATATATGCAACTTGAAGAGATATTAAAGAATGGGTATATGAACCCTAGTGTGTCACCTTGGGGAACCCTGGTGATTTTCGTGAAGAACAAAGATCGAACCTTAAGTTTGTGTATTGATTTCAAAAAAATGAATAAGGTCACCATAAAAAACAAATACCCTTTTTCCAAGGATTAATGATCTATTTGATCAACTGAAATGTGCAAGAATATTTTTTAAGATTGACTTGACATCAAGTTATCATCAAGTGAAGACAAAAGAAGATATCAACAAGATATGGACATTATCAATTTATGGTAGTGCCATTTGGGATATCAAATGTCCCATCTATTTTCATGTTCCTTATGAATGGAGTGTTCAAGGAATACCTGGACAAGTTTGTGGTTGTGTTCTTGAATTATATACTCATCTACTCAAATATAGAAGAATAAAATGAGAAACATTTAAGGATGGTGCTAAAAGTTTTAAGAGATCATAAATCGTATGCCAAGATAAGTAAGTGCATGTTTTGTCAAAAGAATATTCACTACTTGGGGCATATTATTTTATCTAATGGGATAGAATTTGATTCTAATAAGATAGAGGCCATTAGAGGATGGCCAAAACCAAGAAATGTGATAGAGGTCAGATCATTCATGGGCCTTTCTGGTTATTATCGAATACTCATAAAAGGATTCTCAAATACTGTAAGTCTAATCACTTCTTTACAAAAGAAGGGAGTGAAATTTGAATGGAATTTTGAGTGTGAAGAGAGTTTTCAATAGTTCAAAGACATTTTGAGAAGTGCGTCAATATTAAATATTGTGAAACATGATAATTGTTTTGTGGTGTGCATTTATGTGTAGAAGGACTTGGAGGAGCCCTCACTCAAAGGGTCATGTGGTATGCTATCAGTCCATAAAGTTGAAAGAGAATGATAAGAATTATTCTACACATGAATTAAAATTAGCAGCCATTGTACATGCACTAAAAATGTATATACATTACCTCATGGTGAGAATATTTGAGCTAAGGATAGACCACTATGGTCTGAAACATTTGTTTGGACAACCCACATTAAATGCCAGACAAACTAGATGGTTTGAATTTTTTAGTGAATATGACTTTGAAATTAAACATATCAAAGAAAAATAAAATTAGGTGGTTGATGCACTCAGTAGAAGAGCACATGATATGCATATGGCATCCATTAACATTTACATAACATATTTAAAAGATAAAAGTATGGAAGCTTCAATTTTAGACCATCATTAGTTGAAAATAAAAGAAGCATTATAACAAGACAATTTACAATAGAAATTTAAATATTATGAGATACAAGAGGATGGAATATTCATGTAAAAAGGAAAGGTATATGTGCCAAATTCAATAGAGATAAAAAAATATGGTACTAAGAGAAATGCACAATGTGTCATATGTTGGGCACCCATGATATCATAAATCAATTACAATTGTAAGAAGCCAATAATTTTGGATAGAAATAATGAAAGGGGTGGCTAATTATATCGCTATATTCCTATAGCATAAAAAAATGAAGACTAAACATAGACATCTAGTAGGGCTGTTACAACCATTGTCCATTCTAGAATGGAAGTGGGAAGTAGTTATAGTGGATTGTATTACTATGTTTCCAAGAATAGTGAAGCAACATGATTCCATCATGGTAGTAGTGGACAAATTGACTAAGGCTGCACATTTTATTCCAATAAAGACTACTCAAGGAAACAAATATTGCTAAGATCTACATGAAAGAAGTTTTCAGGCTACATGGAGTGCCCAAAGAATGTTTTGAAAGGTTTTTTCAAAGGATATGGGACAAATCTAAATCTCAGTACCATGTATCACCCAGAATCAGATGGGAAAATAGATAGGACCAACTGAATAATTGAATACATTCTCAAAATGTATGTGATGGATCAGCCATCAAAGTGGGAGGATTACGTCCACTTGGTGAAATTTTCTTACAATAATGTGTATCAAGCCTCATTAAAAATAATCCCATTCGAAGCATTGTATGGAAGGAAGTGTAATACACCAGTGAGCTAGGATAACCCAACAAATACAGATCTTGTTAGGCTAGAATTGTTGAAGGAAATGGAAGAACAAATGACAAAGATCAAACATAATTTAAAATATTTCTAAGATGGGAATAAATTTTATGCATACAAGAAAAAGGTTTTCAGATAAGTTAAATTGAATGAACGTGTATTTTTAAAAGTGAAAGCGAGGAGAAGTTCGTTGAAATTGGGTTGCTACCTAAAGTTGGAAGCAAGATACTCTGGGCCTTTTGAGATCTTAGAAAATATAGGCCCAATTGTGTACATGTTAGCATTGCCTACATTGATGTGAGTGCATAATGTATTTCATGTGTCATTATTGAAGAAACATGTTCTTGACCCTAACCACATAATTTCTTGGACAGTGATGTTGGTGGAACACAAAGGGGGTTTCGAGGTGGAACTAGTACGCATTGTGGAATGGAAAGTCAAAGTGCCCAAGAACAAATCCATAGGCATAGTTAATATTCAATGGACCTACTATGGTCCTGAAGATGCAACATGGGAGAAAGAAGAAACTATGCAGCAGGAATACCTACGATTTTTTGTCAATTTTGAAGGAAACAAAATCTTAAAAAATTCAAGACTCCATTTTTGGGCAGCTAGAGTTTCATAATAGCATATTATAACTGCTAGTCTGCTACATTGACCGTATCATAAAAAAATGGTGCATCTTGATGGATTGAGAGTGGTGAAGGGGGTGCAATCCTTGGGTCAGTGAGTTGGGAGGAACATGTTGTTATGGTTGGAATCGTTGTTGGATTATAAAAATTACATAATTTTTACTTTCTAAGAATTGTGATGTAAATTTGTATATGTATTTTGGCATGGTGTGGTGCATCGAGGATGGTGCACAATTGTATGGGAGGGGGAATGTAACACTCCCACTATAATATCGAGTTTAATTAATGTTTAATGTAGATATAATGAAACCTGGCTATGGCCAAGTGATGTAATATGAAAATTCTATTTCTATTTTCAATAATAAAATGTGATGCAAACTGTTAGGGGGCATCCACATAGATGGAGGATGACTTTTCCATAAGATAAGGGAGTGTCTAAGAGGGGTCCAAGAGAAAAATTATTTATGGATATTAATCCAAACCCATATTTATGAATTTTATTATAATTGGGGACAACCTTCTTTTTCTATTTGAGTGTATGAGAGCCCAGTCATTCAATACCTATAAGAGGTTTGGTGTAAAAATTCACATCCCGTAGTTATTGGAAGCACGGGGATGAGTGAAATCATCTTGAAGAAGAGTGTGAGTCAAGGGAGCAAGAAAAGAGAAGAAAAAGAAACAATTTTTACAATCAATTTTTTGCAACAACAAGTAGAAAATAGGGAAAAAGAGCAATGGAGATGGAGCAACAATGGAGGGATAATTCTAGAGAATTTTGGGAGATGAACACTAAAAAAGCAAGTTGTTAGGCTTGCAAAATACCGAATTTTTTAGGCCTGAAGAGTGAACTCCTGTGTGAATTCCATTAGAGCAACAAGCTTTGTTGTTGTTTTTCTCCGGGTAGTTTTCCTAGCAATGAGTTCGCTTGAGTCCCTAATAGTGATATTCTTGGTTACCTCTACCAGCGAGACCCTAATAAATGAGTGGGACACTCGATGGACTGAGGATAGTGAAAGGGTACATTCCTTGGGTTGGGAGGGTCAAGTGGAAGAGAGTTGGTGGAAATTGGGATAGTTGTAGGATAATTTTAGTGAGTTGTGGGATATCTGAGTTGTGAGTGGATAGTGAGAGACACCCTTTTTTGTAGATTCCTAGCCCCGGTTCAAGGGTGACTTGATATTCACATCTAGAACAACAAGTCTATGGCTGGGTGGAACATTCGTCCCAAGTGGTTGCACAATTGTTTTAAAAAGATAAGTGTTTATCTATGTTCTATGGTATATTTACGAGTTTAACTACTGTGCATTTTACTTTGTGAATGTGAATGAATTATATGTTATTGCAATGAGTTAATTATTTTCATCCATTTTTATTTTTGTATGATGTAGTTTTATTTAAATTAATGGTATCCAAATGGTTAAATGTGTATGTATTCCTATAACTGGTAAGCTATATGATTAGTTAGCAGGAAATTTTATTTTATGAGTATATTTCACATGGTAATGTTCCTTAATTAAGTCGAAGGACGTTACATATTGGTTTTTTATTTATTTATTTAATATATCTTTTCCCTAATAGAATTATCTTAGAATTCTTGCTCACAAGTGGAATATCCCTCTCTTGGATAGTTCTTTCTTCACCTCAAATATGAAATTTATGTGTTAATTCCTCATAAAGGAAGATTTAGAAGACAAGGATAACCATAAGCTTGTACCTTCTCTATAATTTAATCATTTTGTAATCAAGAACACATTGTAGCATTGATTTACGATAGTTGATTACACTCTTTGTGCCCTAACGTAGTTTAGAAGTGGTTCTTACCTCTTTGGAGTTTCATTGGTTGAGTGATGGTCATTTAATTGCAAATGTGAAGTGGATTACTTTGTCTATATTTCATATTTGATTTGGTACACACATCCACTAGATCCTAACCCTCTTTCTCAAGTGGATATATAGTTGGTTAATTTTTTCGTTTCTAGTTGGATATCTTTAAAGAATTTAATCACTCATTGAAATCTTTGAGGATGTAATTGTTATATATTTGTGTATTTTTTGAAGTAAATCATAAAATTGCATGGTAATTAAGTCACTAAGAGGTTCACTTAATCAAATAAGGATACCACCCTCAGATTCTAGAAGTTGGCCTAAAGTGAAGGGGAAATTTCAATAAGGTGACAGTGGTGCAGTTCCCATTTTGTTGCCCCATGTTAGCACATGTGTTCAGAATTTTCATAGGGGTAAGTACTAGTTCATACGGTAACACTATCCATATGCCATATTTCTAATATATGAGTCATAAATTCATGTAATGCTTCCCTTTGTAATGGTAACATCCTTGTTTCTGCTAACATTATAGAGTACATGGGGTTTGCAATTTAAATCCTAAATCCTTCAATAACTTAATTGTTTATTAACTCTCAACTGTGTTCCAAAATTATTTGGAGAGGCTAGGACTCCAAAATTGAAAACCAAACAAAACTTTTGCCTATATCGTTCCTTAATTTCCAACTCTAAATCCAAATTGTTTGTATCGTATAGAATAGATGATCCTCATGCCACTTATTACACAAGAGTTCCAATAATAAGGCCAACGCACTTGTAAGAACTAAAGATCTCTAATTTGTCACCATTAAATGTGATGACAATATCCCTTTCCCAACTACATGTTACTATTGTACTTTTGGATGTAATGATCCCAAGCCAAATTATTTCTTGGAATCACTAACTACTACTAATTTATTGATTTATTAAGTGCATACAAGATTCATCAACACCTGGACATCACAATATATTCAAGATGTAGAAGCACAAGCAAAGATCTAACCTTTTTATTATGAGCAATGTAACATCAATACAATAGATGGTCGATCTGGCATAAACCTCAAATGGTCGTACAAGCAATAGATATGAGATGCTACAAAATGCTCCCGCTAATACAAAATAATGCCTCCAAAGGCTGAATAAGAAATGAAGATCAATACAAGCATATATGAATGCCAAACTCTCCAGCTGAAGAATGCCACAGTCCAATAGAAGGCTGAAACCCTCAATAACTCGGCCATGCTGCCAAAAGTGTCCAATCACCCTAATAAATATGTCAACTGATAGATCGGGTGATGGTAAGAATAACCCAGGTGCCTGAATCTCCAAGATCCCTCTCAATCTCCGTAGATCTGAATTTCCCACTGAATGGGGTACCCCACTGTATGACTGAAACCCTAGTTGGTTCGACCCTTATGAAGGTGGCCTCCAAATGCTCTGAAACTCTCCAAGAATATAGATCAGGCGATGGTAAGAATAACCCAAGTGCCTGAATATCCAAGCTCCCTCTCAATCTCCATAGATCTGAATTCCCCACTGAATGGGGTGCCCCACTGGATGACTGAAACCCTAGCTGGTTTGGTCTTGATGAAGGAGGCCTCCAAATACTCTGAAACTCTCCAAGAATATAGATCGGGCTATGAGAATCACGTGGGAGAAGTTTCAAA